>QJPP01004001.1:0-78516 GCA_003996215.1 Jaltomata sinuosa | reverse complement strand
GCCGGAGGAGGTACATACAGAGATACCATGGCACTTGAGATCTTCATGCATCATATCATTCATTGTTGAGGCTCCACCCTTGTTTGCTGTTTGCTGATTGTACGCTCCGGTAGTATGGGATGCCGGAGGGTTTGTTTTCACTTGTTTGTGTTCCTCGATTGTATGGGCGGCCGAGGGACTGTAGGTAGACCTTTGCTATTTATTTACAGAATGGTTCTCTATTATGGATAAGTATGAGATTGGTACTGCTAGGGTGTTAGTTTCTGGATTTGAGGTTGATATGATTAGTTGAGTATTGATTCATGTCTTGAGCATGCCTATTATTACTCTTCATACTCTTCTTCTTACAGCTTGAGGTTACCGGTATACCGTCCATCCCGTAAACTTATTTGTATACACTGTTGTTGCAAGGACCCCAGGTGCGTTGTTTCTTACTTTCACCTGTGCCTATGGTGTGTATATTCTGCTTACTAGCCTCATCTGTGGTTCTGTTGATTTCCCTCTGGGCTAGTTCCTGTGTACCTTTCGTTGATTTCTGTGACTACTTGCTTCTATTCTGTCTATTACTGCGCTTTTATCTTATATGTGCCCAGTCGGCCTATGATACCTACTGGGTACCTTATGCCTCGCATTTGGTGCTCACCCCTACCCCCTGCATCTTTGGGTGCAGATCCTAGCGTGGGCCATCGCCGTTAGATCGTTGTGATTCGTGCTTGGAGATCTGTTGGGGACTACTTCAGGCTGAGGGTGAGCTCTTGGCGATCGGAGCTTAGCTTTAGTTTATCTTTTGCTTCATGTACTCTATTACCATTCAGAGACATCTGTATATATAGCTTTGGTTTATTTGCACTCCATGTATGTAGTTTGGCTCTGTACTATGATACCAGGTCTTGGGGTTTAGTTTAGTTTCCGCATATGTATATATTTATATTCCTTTTATCTGTTCTCTTCGTCTCGTTCCCTTATTTGTTAGATAGTAGCCCATTGCTAACTGTTCGGGGCTACGGGGAATGGTTCACCTACCGGGGGTTGTAGGTGCCATCATGACCGAGAAATTGGGTCGTGACATATAACCCCCAATAGGTAAGCCAAAAATGATCTTGGGCATATTTATACACCCAATTTCCTGTTTATCCATATTTTAGCCTTGTTTTAAAGGAAAATCACTTATATCCTTATGCTTAATTGCATATTCTTGATGATGAGCAAACATATGTGATTTAGTGTGTTCTAGGAAAAATATGGAGAAAAGCAATCCATAAGGAGCTAAAATATGAAAGGCTTGAACTTTGGAATGAGTGCAAGACATTTTTGGACAAGTTAGCAGGTTGGTGCTACAGCTAGGGCGCCACCCCAAGCCTCAAATATTGGAGAAAAATCTTTCTACAGGTTGGGGCAACGACTGGGGCACTACCCCAAGCCAAAAACTATAGCAAAATAATATTTTACAGAGTGGAGCGCGTCGCCCCTATGAAAATCAGATCTTATATATGTCATTTATCTTGATATGATATAAAATACGACTTTCAAGAGTCACTTAGCCCCATTGACTTATTCTCTCAAAAAGATGTTGTGCGAGCAAGTTGATCAAAGTCAGAGGTGGCACTACAGTTGGCGCACCACGCTAGGCCTTCAACTATGCGTCAAAATTTTACAAATCCTACTCCAATTTTGACAAGGATTGAGAGTTATTTTATACATCTATAAATACATCCCAATCATGATTTTTGTATAACTAGGGATGAAGGAAGAGTTAGGATCCATCGTGGAGATCAGAGAGAATTGATTTCATCTTTTCTTCATCTTTATTAATTTATTTTTACGTTTTTCTTTGGATGATATGTTGTAATTTCTTCAAGTCTACGTGGAGTTAAACTTCTCTTTCTAGGGCTATCGCATAGTATGCATACATATTCTAATTATTGATTGTTATTGAGGATTCTACCATACATGTTATGTTCTCTTAATCTTATACTAGAGTATTATGTTGCTTAGCTACCAATAGGATAAATGGATAATTACTAGTGGAACTAGGGATATGGAGACTAAGAATAAAATGTGGGTTAAAAGGAGTAGGATTCATCTATTGATGGATTAGCATCTAGGACGGGGATGTACCTAGTTTTCCCTACTTGGGTCAAATACAAAAAGATATATAAATTCATTCGGAGTGGTTTACCATATCTCCGCTCAACGATGTAGGTGTGAGGCCAATAGAGGTAGGTGTTTATATGGCCCTGGATACCATGACCATGTTATCAACTCTGTAATTTAGTAATTTGGTAGAAATCTTAATCATGATTAACAACGATAACTAGATATGATGAAATTACCCAAGCGCCATGACCCTAGATCAATTTCATCATATTGATTACGTAAAAATCTGCTCTTCATCTGGTTAATTATTCATTAGTTTTTTTTTTTGGTCTAGTCAATTCATAAATATATCTTTGGGATTTATAGCTCGAATAAATAATTAAAACTAGTTTAATTTAGTAAATAGTTAATCACAAGTCCCTGTGGGTTCGACATCCGGCTCTTTGAGTCACTTTATTACTTGTATGATCTTGTACACTTGCGCATGCATTTGAGAGCAACAAGAAACCCACAGAAAAATATAATGAAAAAAAATAACAAGTAAATAGAAAATGAAGAACAATGATATAAACAACCAAACATACACATATACACACAAAATAAGGCCTAAGGGTAGCAGAAAATACAAATAAAAACCATCCCTGAACTCGGTGTCACCAGTATGAGTCACTACTACAACAAAAGAGTAAATACTAGCCAAACACATAGTTTTACAACAGAAACTAGAAATAAAAATGGTGTATAGACAGGAATGAAATGCACAAGCCTCTTAACGCCAAGAGCTAATGATAGATCCAAGCAGCAAAACCTCTAGAATAAGTTGAATCAGCGGCGATGACTAGATCTAGGATATGCATTAGAAAAAGATGCACAAGTCTAATGTGAGTAAAAAATATGGGTACTCAGTAGCCATCATAGGTCGATCAAACTCAAGAGACAAGATATATAATATAAATTACAATGAAGCAACCTTGCATAAAGAAAAGTTCCAGAAGTATATATCAGATTATAAGATTAATATACACAATAAATGTGTGTGTGTATATATATATATATATATATATATATATATATATATATATATATATATGTAATGCAATGCAGTATTGTATGAATTCAATGCAATATGGTGGTTAATACTGTGAAAACCTAGAATCTTACCTCGGGCTAGCCCAAAATATCACCTCGAATATAATAAAATAAGTAGAAGTAGAAAGGGATTGAAATATTACCTCGGGCCGAGTAGAAAATGAGAGAGTCCAGAATCTTACCTCGGACTTAGCAAAAAGAGTTACAAGTTTCTTTTTAAAATAAATATATGTATTTTTGGTTGTACCATAACCATGATTCATATGTATAAATGTGTAAGAATGTATGTGCATAAGTATATGCTGAACAACAAAGTAACATCCACGATATATAGACAAAATCTTAAGGATCATTCATCAAAGTAAGCCTCAGGCGATAAGCCTCACGATACGACATAAGAAAGGAGTTAAGTAACCAGATTCATCTTTCAATACAAGCCATCTACCCTAAGCTTCACAATTTTATAGAGGGATCCCATCTCACCCTGCCTACCTGAAAACTACAATTTTACCCCTAAATCACCAATCTCAAATAAAATTTCCAATAAAAGTCCCCAAATAGTCCATAGATCATATTTCAAATCATACCTAGTCTTACCTGATTATTCACATATCCATAAGTCAATTTGTATTATATACTATCTCCTTGAGCCAAGTCTAAAAGAAAGGAAGTCGTAACCTACCTCAAGGCCGAATCGAAAAACTCGAACTATCACGTGGTAGCCTTTCCCTTCCATAGGGACTCGTATTGCTCCCAATCTATCAATATTATAATCTATACATAATACAAGACTAACAACAATCATATAAAAATATATAGAATTCAAATAAAAAATTGAGTCAAAAATTAACCTGTGAGGCTCATCAATGAATATGGAATTTTTCTTCGCAATTATCTTACGCCTAAGGTAATAAGCTCATGCCCAAAATTTAGGCAACTATGGGTTCCAATTAGTACCTCTAATCATCTCGAAAAGCATTATGATCAATAAGGAAATTCTAAAAATTTAGCTTTGAAATAGAAGGAATAAATGAGAACTTTGCATAAAATTAACGAGAAGAATATGAGGGGGATGTAGATAACGTATCCATACAACCTTCTGATGAAAATCCCACAAGAAATTTCCTTCAAAGCTCTCAAAACTCTAATTTTTGTGATGAAATGAACTAAGTTCGAAATGGAAAACCAATATAAACTGCCAGGAGTCCCTTCTTCATGAACGTGGGGACCCTAAACAAATGTGAGAGCACCCAAACTCAACTCATTATGAAAGTGATTACCCCTTCATGAATGTAAATATCAATCCCAACTAGGACCCCAGACCCTTCATCACAAACGCGATTACCCCTTCACGAATGCGAAGCACAACAAAATAACCCTTTGTGAACATGAAATGCCTATCATGAATGCGGAGGTTTAAATACCCTTTCACTAACAATGTAATGACCCTTACGGTCATTGTCAAATATTCTCTTTCTTTGTAATGTTAGAGCATTTTTGTAATGGCCCCAAGTCATTTATGGCTTGCTGGGACTGATGGTTCAGTTTCTGAGCCATTTTTTTGGTCTTTATGGTCATTTCTCTGTTTTAGAGCTTAAACTTAGGAAATCATTGACTTCGGTCAACATTCTTAGTAAATATTCTCGGAACTAAATTCTGATAGTTCCATCAGCTCCGGAGTGTAGATTTTGGTCTATATAGACCCTTGGTCGGGGTCTGGGGGGTTGTTTGTTTAGTTTTGTCTTGAATTTTGTGTTTTCTAGCTAATTCAACTTAGAAGTTTGAATTTGGTCAACATTCGGAGAAGACTGCCTCTAATAGAAATTCCATTAGTAGTATTAGCTCTGGAATGTCGAATTTAGGCTAGAGGAACCTTTGGTTTGGGTCCCGAGGCTTACAGACTCATTTTAGGATATGGAGTTACATTTTGGAAAAGTTGGCCTAAAGGTTGTTTTGGGTGTGGGGCTCACTTTTTATTAAATTGACCTCTATTGGGAATTTTGTTAATTCCGTTGAGTTTGGAATACCATTTTTGGTGCGGTAGCTTAGTTCATTTGTGCGTACAACATCTCGGATGAGTCATGTGGGCCCATCTAGAGACTTTTTCCCTTCAGTTTTCTGCTGGTCGCTGTTGCAGGTGCAGGTCTCAGGCCTTAATTGCAACCACGAGGGAGGTCACACGACTGCGATGGTCTGCCTTATTAGGCATTGCGGCTGCGAGGGTCCCTTTACGTCATCACAATAAAGGTTCTATGGACCCGTCCCCCTTTGCTTTATGCGATCACGAGATCCCTCCTCGCGACCGTGATGTAGTCCCTACCTCCGTGTTCTTTTAACCACATGGCTAGTCCTAGGGATCGCAAAGGTCTAGCCAGCGTGGTCCACGTGACCGCGTGAGCTCCTTTTACGATCGCGAAGAAGGACCCCTAGCAGTACAAATAGTTCCCCCTTTATTTTCTGCCTTATTGATATAGAGATCAAGCTCCCTAAAACTCTGTGTGGACTCATTCCTGGGTGCTAGGGTGTTGATTCCCTGTCCATGATTATTTCCTTGTCTCCAATTCGGTAAGTTTCCTTGTTAATTCCGTTAAACTCTTCTTTGATTCCCTCTTTATTTTCTTGATTGTGGGCTGTTTTGATCCCTCCTTACTGGTGTCATTCTGCCTAATTTTGGAGCATGTACTCTCATGAATATTGGGAATATTGTTGTGTTTTTTGTTTCTGGCTTCAGGTTACGGGGCCTACATGCCCACTTTTGACCCAAATTTTGACCCGGCTAAACTTTTAGCTAATAGGTATCATTAGTCTTATTTTAATGCATAGATTATGTTTGTCATAGTTTGATTTCCTTTCGGGACTTCTAGGAGAAGTTCGAGCTTGGACATCATCATTCCAGCAGCTTGTCGTTAGACGACAGGTAGGTTACGGTTTCCTTTTCCTAGACTTTGCGTATATAGGCTATAATTGTACTAATTAGCATCCTTGGGATGGGTTTTATTATCTTGGCACCCCAGACCTTGTCTTCTTCATATTTATCCATCTTATTACACTCGTATCGTTGTAGTATTCATTTTCCTTAGGTGTGTTTTCTTTCCTTCACCTGTGGTCTGTGATATATATTACTAGTAGCTAGCCGAGTATGATTGTTATCTACTTGTATTCTATCTGTTCTAGCTTCCGTGTATTTATTTGTTTTCTTCTGTGACTACCTTCTTTGCTTTCTGCTCTTTATTGCTTTTATATCTTTTATGTGTTTAGTCGGCCTATGATGCATCGCCATTGACTCGTGGAGACTCGTGCGGAGTGCTTTTGGTTCATCCGAGACTGAGGGTGAGCTCCTAACGACCGGAGCTTGGCTTTTATCTCCTCTTTTGTATTATGTACTCTTTTATTATTCAGAGGCAGATGTATATATTCTTTTGGACCTTATTGCACTCTAGTTATGTAGTAGCGGCTCTTATACTGTGATACCAGGTCATGGGAAGGTATAGTTTTCTTATATATATATTCAGTTGCTTTATCTCTTTACTTTTATCTCTTGCTTCCGCTTGTACCTTACTTTTTTCACATGCTTATTTAGATAGTAGCCCATTACTAACTATTCTGGGCTATGGGAATTGGTACACATACAGGGGGGTTGTAGGTGCCATCATGGACTAAGAAATTGGGTCGTGACAAGCAACAACAAAAACCAGCAACCTTAACTCAAAAACAAGTCTCGAATGGACCCTCGGGATTAGTTCAGAACCTAGTGAACATAAACTGAATATGCTACCCTAATGAAAATTATATTCTAGACTCAATGGAATCATCAAAACTGCCAATCGAGGTCGTATTGACCAAATGTTGAGAAAAGTAAATCCTTACCTTAAATTTCCAAAACTTCCAACCAAGCACCTGAAAACGAGTCTGAACGCCCCCGGACTCACACCAAAGGCTCCACTAGTCCAAAATCTACCTCCCAAACCTAATGGATCTGACATAAATCCGATTAGGGCTCGTCTTTCAAGAATTTTGACTGAATTCAGTCATTTCCAATCTTTTAAACTGAAAAATCCCTTAGAAAACACAACCAAACACTTCGGGAATGACGCCACCCATTCTTGCAGACCAAAAGTACCTTATGGAAGTTACATAAAGGGTTAAAACAGGAAAAATATGGTAAGAATAAAAAATGACTAAGAAGGTCATTACAATATGGTGGTATTCTACTAAAAGGAATAAGTTTGACAACTATCGCCATAAGGAGGTGTGTGAGAATAGTGAAGATTTGCTTGGGATCATTTTTCAGGGAGCGTTATTTGTCCAAAAATATTTTCTTCAAATCAAATATTCTTTGATTAAATTTAACTATATCAAATATCAAAATATTCAGGTGTTATTATCAAAATCTTAATGAAACCTTTGGGGATAGTAATTAGGATAAAGTAGATGATACAATTAAAGGTACACTTTGTGAAATCTTTGAATATTTAAGGAAAAATGACTAAAATGATCTTTATATATGATCGAATTTGTAGTAACACACTCATACTTTACGGGGGTCCTGCGATTCCCTAGATATTTTTAAAAAGCATTTCTTTGATTTTTATTGAGTGAGATGAATAACAACTTAAAGATTTATTATTTCGTTTGTACACACACATTGATCAAAATATTAAAAGACAAAGGGGTTTAATCATTATCACTCATTTACACTCTTCAAACAAAAGAAAAACTGGACTCCATCTCCTTCACACTTCAATTTTTTCATGGATAAATCAGTTGAATCTTCTGAAATTTAATCTCATGAATCACTATATTCTTCCACAATCAAGTTTTGGCTTGTGTCACGTTGGATAAATACCAAAAAAAAAATTTTAATAAATATTTCGTGAGGTACTAGGTTTTCTATAAATTATGAGTGTGTAATTGTTAATCCTGTCATAATTTAGGCATCATTTTAACCATAATTAAGTTTCTAAAGCAAATTAATTTACTTTGATATATAGTGTGAAATATATCAAATAAGATATTGATAATTCAAAGTTTTCAAACATATAAAAAAAGAAGTTACTCAAAAAAATGAATACGCACTACTAAAAGGAAGCCAAAATTGACCTAGAGAAACCGAGGGACTGGGTCGGTCCAATATACCGACGGAAAATCGACCTGGTGCATCGCTTAATCCTACTATTTTTTATTTTATAATTATTTATCAACATTACATCATTTATTCCATCGTTAATTTTGGAGAATTTTTGCGCCAATAATGTCACGACCCAAAACCGGGCCATGATGGCATCTACATGAACCCCCCCAGTAACAAGCCAAAACCCAATAGTGTGGAAGACAATTAATAACAATTAAAGTAAGGAGAAGCGAAAGATATATAAGAAAGACAGGGCCAATAGCATATATACATACAAACATATAAAATATACATAAGATGGCCCTAAAGTGACCAAAGAGACAAAACAATACAAGAACCAACTCTTACCTGGTGTCACTAGTACAAGAGCGACTTAAGTAAGGAGTAGCTATACAACAGACTCAGTCTATCCAAAATATAAAATATAGACAGAATATTCAAGATGGAAAGCATGTAAAGTCTCCAAAAACGCCAGGAGCTCACCGCGATCCGAACTGCAACAGGCCTCAAATGACAGGAAGGTCAGTGAGGGTGGCTTGTACTAGGTGCTACATCATAAAAAGATGTAGAGTGTAGTATGAGTACCAAGACAATGAGTACTCAGTAGGCATCATAGGCTGACCGAGCGCAAAAAGATAATATATATATAATAAGATACAGGAAAGTAGTTAAAACACAGGGATCCACCTAATAACAAGATCAACCCAAATCAACCAACAATCCAAACACACCCAAATCCAATGCAATGCGATGTAACAATGATGTAATGTATGAATGTGTGCAAGTCAAACCCGGTATCTAGTTCACGAGTGCCCGGGATGGAACATCGAGCTTATTAAATGGGTGCAGGAAGGAAAAACCTGAAATAGAGCATTGGGGTGCTTGAAAATGACCATTGAGCTTATCAGTAGATGATAAAAGTAAAACCTGAGAGAACACATCAGGCGCCCAGAATTCAACCTCGGACTCATCAACGTATACATAAAAAGTAAAACCCGAGATAACACATCGAACATACAGAATTTAAGCTCGAACTCATCAACGCATGCACAAAAAGTAAAAACCAAGATAACAAATTGGGAACCCGGAATTTAACCTCGGACTAATCAACGTATGCATAAAAAGTGGTATTTTTCCCTTTTCCTCCCAAAAATCTGTAACAATTCCAAAGCAATCCTTTTCAAATCCCAAAGATCATGAAAACCTAATAATTGTCAAGTGTAGGACCAAAAAACCTTAAAAGCACTCTTTTTCGTACCGATAAGCATGACAATGCGGTATCAGCATATGAATTTCCATATTCATAGAAAACACATACAACAAGGGAAAAATATGGCAAAACACCCTCTAAACTAAGAGAACTGACCTGGGACTCCGTCCAAATCCAAGCTATGGCCACGGGCCCACAGTTACACATAACGGTAAAATAAAGTGGAAAGATACCAAAAATAAAGCGAAAAGTATCGAGAATCTCTATTGTACCTCTAAAACCTCCTAAAAGCATACTAAGGATTCTATACTAGCAACGAAGATACTACAAGCTCCTAGGCTAAGGGTAAACATAAAAATTCTAAACTAAAATCCGAAATGACCAATTTAAAGTGATAAACAGGATTCAAGCCTAAATCTAGCTAATATCCAACCTAACGTTCCAGTATCATACAAATATATAAAATCTAACTAAACTTAGTCTAGAAGGTAAACCGTAACCTACCTCGGGGATGAACTGCAAACATGAACTATCACTCGTGTGCTTTCCCTTTCTGAATAGCCTAATAAAGCCACCACGCTATCAAGAATACAATCCAGGTGTCAAGACAAGAAGAATGACACCCATATTGCTATACGAAAAAAAATCGGGCCAAAAATTGGGTCAAAAAATGACCATCGAGGCCCGTGCAATGAAACAGAAATTAAATGCACAATTTTGGTCGCGATGGGTTAAGGAACCCATGCTCAAAACTTGAGCGTGAACGGAGCACATTTCGGGGCCTAAAATAGCCCCAAAGTGATACTAATACAAGGGAAATCACAAGGTAAAACCAACGGGAATTACGGGCTTTTAACTAGAAATAAACAACGGAAGGGAGGAGAGGTTTAGAGGGGACTTACCAGATAAAGTAGACTGAGCAAAGGACTTGAAAATGGAGCTTGGAAGCTTTATCAATGGAAGAATAATGAAAATTTGGTAGCTATTTAGTCCCTCATCGCGATCGTGAAGGAACTCACACGTTTGCGAGGTAACGCTGTCCAGCCTCGCATTCGCGAAGAGGAAACTGGGTCGGGTTCCAACCGGCTTCATCGCAGTCGCGAAGGAAAACCTACGCGATCGCGACGGTCAAGAAACAAAACTATCACGAACGCGACGGCCACCTCACGATCGCGATGACCAACTGGTCTGCAACTTTTATAGCAGCAACCAGCAATTCACAAAGGCCAAAAGTTCATCCGACGGACCCTCGAGATTCATTCGAAACCCCATGAACACACACCAACCATGCTACCCTACCAGAAATAGCATTCCGGACTCAATGGAATCGATGAAACTCTCAACGAAGATTGTTTTAACGAAAGGTGGGCCCCATGCCCAAAACCAACTCAGAACTTAAAACCCAAAAACAAGCTCGAGAGAGTCGAGACCCAAACCAAAGGTCCTTCTAGCCCAAAGTCGACATTCTAGAGCTAACAGTGCTGACATAATTTCTATCTGAGACCGTCTTCTCTGAACATTGACCAAAGTCAACTCTACAAGCCTAAATGGCCCAAAGACACAGAATCTAAGACAAAACCAAGCTGGAAGCTCCAAAACCCCAACCAAGGGACCCACATAACCAAAATCCCCATTCCAGAGCTAACAAAGTTGTCAGAAATTTGATTCTAAGCACGTTTACCAAGAAAGTTGACCGAAGTGAAGGATTTTCTAAGTTCAAATTCTAAAATAGAGATATGATTATAACGACCTAACGAACGTCCTGGGCACCGAACCGCTAGTCGCGACAAGTCATAAATGACCTGTCGCCGCTGCGGGAAAGCTCAAAACACATAAAAGCATGGAAAAACAGAAACTGACCAGGAGGGTCATTACAACATCCACTACTAAAAGAACTTTCGTCTGTGAAAGTTAAAGAAGGAAAACATACAAAGACTCAAATGAAGATGGATACACATCGGGCATCCAGAATATAACCTCGAACTCATCAACGTATGCATAAAAAGTAAAAATTAAGATAACAAATTGGGAACCCAGAATTTAACCTCGGACTCATCAACGTATGCATAAAAAGTTGTATTTTTCCCTTTTCCTCCCAAAAATCCATAACAATTCTAAAGCAATCCTTTTAAAATCCCAAAGATCATCAAAACCTAATAATTGTCAAGTGTAGGACCAAAAGCCTTAAAAGCACTCTTTTTCGTACCGATAAGCATGACAATGCAGTATCAGCATATATATTTCCATATTCAGAGAAAACACATACAACAAGGCAAAAATAGGGCAAAACACCCTCGAAACTAAGAGAACTGACCTGGGACTCTGTCCAAATCCAAGCTATGGCCTCGGGCCCACAGTTACACATAACGGTAAAATAAAGTGAAAAAATACCAAAAATAAAGCAAAAAGTATCGAGAATCTCTATTGTACCTCTAAAACCTCCTAAAAGCATACTAAGGATTCTATACTAGCCACGAAGATACTACAAGCTCCTAGGCTAAGGGTAAACATAAAAATTCTAAACTAAAATCCAAAATGGCCAATTTAAAGTGATAAACAGGATTCAAGCCTAAATCTAGCTAATATCCAACCTAACGTTCCAGTATCATACAAATATATAAAATCTAACTAAACTTAGTCTAGAAGGTAAACCGTAACCTACCTCGGGGATGAACTGCAAACATGAACTGTCACTCGTGTGCTTTACCTTTCTGAACAGCCTCATAAAGCCGCCACGCTATCAAGAATACAATCCAGGTGTCAAGACAAGAAGAATGACACCCATATTGCTATACGAAAAAAATCGGGCTAAAAATTGGGTCAAAACATGACCATCGGGGCCCGTGCAATGAAATAAAAATTAAATTCACAATTTTGGTCGCGATGGGTTAAGGAACCCATGCTTAAAACTTGAGCGTGAACGGAGCACATTTCAGGGCCTAAAACATCCCCAAAGTGATACTAATACAAGGGAAATTACAAGGTAAAACCAACGGGAAATACAGACTTTTAACTAGAATTAAACAACGGAAGGGAGGTGAGGTTTAGAGGGGACTTACCGTATAAAGTAGACTGAGCAAAGGACTTGAAAATATAGCTTGGAAGCTTTATCAATGGAAGAATAATGAAAATTTGCCAGCTTAAATAGCTGCCAGGAGTCCCTCATCACAATCGTGAAGGACCTCACACGTTTGCGAGGTAACGCTGGCCAGACCATCGCGATCGCGATGGTTCAGCCTCGCATTCGCGAAGAGGAAACTGGGTCGGGTTCCAACTGGCTTCATCGCAGTCGCGAAGGGCAACCTACGCGATCGCGACGGTCAAGAAACAAAACCATCACGAACGCGATGGCCACCTCACGATCGTGATGACCAACTGGTCTGCAACTTTTATAGCAGCAACCAGCAATTCACAAAGGCCAAAAGTTCATCCGACGGACCCTCGGGATTCATTCAAAACCCCGTGAACACACACCAACCATGCTACCCTACCAGAAACAGCATTCCGGACTCAATGGAATCGATGAAACTCTCAACGAAGATTGTTTTAATGAAAGGTGGGGCCCGTGACCAAACCCAACTCGGAACTTAAAACCCAAAAACAAGCTCGAGAGCGTCGGGACCCAAACCAAAGGTCCTTCTAGCCCAAAGTCGACATTCTAGAGCTAACAATGCTGACATAATTTCTATCTGAGACCGTCTTCTCCGAACGTTGACCAAAGTCAACTCAAGCCTAAATGGCCCAAAGACACAGAATCTAAGACAAAACCAAGCTGGAAGCTCCAAAACCCCGACCAAGGGACCCACTTAACCAAAATCCCCATTCTAGAGCTAATAGAGTTGTCAGAAATTTGATTTTGAGCACGTTTACCAAGAAAGTTGACCGAAGTGAAGGATTTTCTAAGTTCAAATTCTAAAATAGAGAGATGATTATAAAGACCTAACGAACGTCCTGGGCACCTAACCTCCAGTCGCGACAAGTCATAAATGACCTGTGGCCGCTGCGGGAAAGCTCAAAACGCATAAAAGCATGGAAAACAGAAAATGACCAGGAAGTTCATTACAACATCCACAACTAAAAGAACTTTCGTCTGTTAAAGAAGGAAAACATACAAAGACTCAAATGAAGATGGATACACATCGGGCATCCAGAATTTAACCTCGAATTCATCAACGTATGCATAAAAAGTAAAAACGAAGATAACAAATTGGGAACCCGAAATTGAACCTCGGACTCCTCAAGGTATGCATAAAAAGTGGTATTTTTCCCTTTTCCTCCCAAAAATCCATAACAATTCCAAAGGAATCCTTTTAAAATCCCAAAGATCATGAAAACCTAATAATTGTCAAGTGTAGGACCAAAAAGCCTTAAAAGCACTCTTTTTCGTACCGATAAGCATGACAATGCAGTATCAGCATATAAATTTCCATATTCAGAGAAAACACATACAATAAGGCAAAAATAGGGCAAAACACCCTCTAAACTAAGAGAACTGACCTGGGACTCCGTCCAAATCCAAGCTATGGCCTCGGGCCCACAGTTACACATAATGGTAAAATAAAGTGAAAAGATACCAAAAATAAAGCGAAAAGTATCGAGAATCTCTATTGTACCTCTAAAACCTCCTAAAAGCATACTAAGGATTCTATACTAGCCACGAAGATACTACAAGCTCCTAGGCTAAGGGTAAACATAAAAATTCTAAACTAAAATCCAAAATGGCCAATTTAAAGTGATAAACAGGATTCAAGCCTAAATCTAGCTAATATCCAACCTAACGTTCCAGTATCATACAAATATATAAAATCTAACTAAACTTAGTCTAGAAGGTAAACCGTAACCTACCTCGGGGATGAACTGCAAACATGAACTGTCACTCGTGTGCTTTACCTTTCTGAACAGCCTCATAAAGCCGCCACGCTATCAAGAATACAATACAGGTGTCAAGACAAGAAGAATGACACCCATATTGCTATACGAAAAAAATCGGGCTAAAAATTGGGTCAAAAAATAACCATCGGGGCCCGTGAAATGAAACAGAAATTAAATTCACAATTTTGGTCGCGATGGGTTAAGGAACCCATGCTCTAAATTTGAGCGTGAATGGAGCACATTTCGGGGCCTAAAACAGCCCCAAAGTGATAATAATACAAGGGAAATCACAAGGTAAAACTAACGAGAATTATGGGCTTTTAACTAGAATTAAACAACGGAAGGTAGGAGAGGTTTAGAGGGGACTTACCGGATAAAGTAGACTGAGCAAAGGACTTGAAAATGGAGCTTGGAAGCTATATCAATGGAAGAATAATGAAAATTTGGCAGCTTAAATAGCTGCCAGGAGTCCCTCATCGCGATCGTGAAGGACTTCACACGTTTGTGAGGTAACGCTGGCCAGACCATCGCGATCGCGATGGTCCAGCCTCGCATTCGCGAAGAGGAAACTGGGTCGGGTTCCAAATGGCTTCATCGCAGTCGCTAATGGCAACCCACGCGATCGCGACGGTCAAGAAACAAAACCATCACGAACGCGATGGCCACCTCACGATCGCGATGACCAACTGGTCTGCAACTTTTATAGCACAAACCAGCAATTCACAAAGGCCAAAAGTTCATCCGATGGACCCTCGGGATTCATTCGAAACCCCGTGAACACACACCAACCATGCTACCCTACCAGAAATAGCATTTCGGACTCAATGAAATCGATGAAACTCTCAACGAAGATTGTTTTAACGAAAGGTGGGCCCCATGCCCAAAACCAACTCAAAACTTAAAACCCAAAAACAAGCTCGAGAGAGTCGAGACCCAAACCAAAGGTCCTTCTAGCCCAAAGTCGACATTCTAGAGCTAACAGTCTAGCAAAATTTCTATCTGAGACCGTCTTCTCCGAACATTGACCAAAGTCAACTCTACAAGCCTAAGTGGCCCAAAGACACAGAATCTAAGACAAAACCAAGTTGGAAGCTCCAAAACCCCGACCAAGGGTCCCACTTAACCAAAATCCTCATTCCAGAGCTAACAAAGTTGTCAGAAATTTGATTCTGAGCATGTTTACCAAGAAAGTTGACCGAAGTGAAGGATTTTCTAAGTTCAAATTCTAAAATAGAGAGATGATTATAAAGACCTAACGAACTTCCTGGGCACCGAACCGCCAGTCGCGACAAGTCATAAATGACCTGTGGCCGCTGCGGGAAAGCTCAAAATACATAAAAGCATGAAAAATAGAAAATTACCACGAGGGTCATTAAAAAACCCACTACTAAAAGAACTTTCGTCTGTGAAAGTTAAAGAAGGAAAACATACAAAGACTCAAATGAAGATGGATACACGTCGGGCAACCAGAATTTAACCTCGAACTCATCAACGTATGCATAAAAAGTAAAAACGAAGATAACAAATTGGGAACCCGAAATTTAACCTCGGACTCATCAAGGTATGCATAAAAAGTGGTATTTTTCCCTTTTCCTCCCAAAAATCCGTAACAATTCCAAAGCAATCCTCTTAAAATCCCAAAGATCATGAAAACCTAATAATTTTCAAGTGTCGGACCAAAAATCCTTAAAAGCACTCTTTTTCGTACCGATAAGCATGACAATGCAGTATCAGCATATAAATATCCATATTCAGAGAAAACACATACAATAAGGCAAAAATAGGGCAAAACACCCTCTAAACTAAGAGAACTGACCTGGGACTCCGTCCAAATCCAAGCTATGGCCTCGGGCCCACAGTTACACATAATGGTAAAATAAAGTGAAAAGATACCAAAAATAAAGCGAAAAGTATCGAGAATCTCTATGGTACCTCTAAAACCTCCTAAAAGCATACTAAGGATTCTATACTAGCCACGAAGATACTACAAGCTCCTAGGCTAAGGGTAAACATAAAAATTCTAAACTAAAATCCAAAATGGCCAATTTAAAGTGATAAACAGGATTCAAGCCTAAATCTAGCTAATATCCAACCTAACGTTCCAGTATCATACAAATATATAAAATCTAACTAAACTTAGTCTAGAAGGTAATCCGTAACCTACCTCGGGGATGAACTGCAAACATGAACTGTCACTCGTGTGCTTTACCTTTCTGAACAGCCTCATAAAGCCGCCACGCTATCAAGAATACAATCCAGGTGTCAAGACAAGAAGAATGACACCCATATTGCTATACGAAAAAAATCGGGCTAAAAATTGGGTCAAAAAATGACCATCGGGGCCCGTGAAATGAAACAGAAATTAAATTCACAATTTTGGTCGCGATGGGTTAAGGAACCCATGCTCTAAATTTGAGCGTGAATGGAGCACATTTCGGGGCCTAAAACATCCCCAAAGTGATAATAATACAAGGGAAATCACAAGGTAAAACCAACGAGAATTACGGGCTTTTAACTAGAATTAAACAACAGAAGGTAGGAGAGGTTTAGAGGGGACTTACCGGATAAAGTAGACTGAGCAAAGGACTTGAAAATGGAGCTTGGAAGCTATATCAATGGAAGAATAATGAAAATTTGGCAGCTTAAATAGCTGCCAGGAGTCCCTCATCGCGATCGTGAAGGACCTCACACGTTTGCGAGGTAATGCTGGCCAGACCATCGCGATCGCGATGGTCCAGCCTCGCATTCGCGAAGAGGAAACTGGGTCGGGTTCCAAACAGCTTCATCGCAGTCGCTAATGGCAACCCACGCGATCACGACGGTCAAGAAACAAAACCATCACGAACGTGATGGCCACCTCACGATCGCGATGACCAACTGGTCTGCAACTTTTATAGCAGCAACCAACAATTCACAAAGGCCAAAAGTTCATCCGACGGACCCTCGGGATTCATTCGAAACCCCGTGAACACACACCAACCATGCTACCCTACCAGAAATAGCATTCCGGACTCAATGGAATTGATGAAACTCTCAACGAAGATTGTTTTAACGAAAGGTAGGCCCCATGCACAAAACCAACTCAGAACTTAAAACCCAAAAACAAGCTCGAGACAGTCGAGACCCAAACCAAAGGTCCTTCTAGCCCAAAGTCAACATTCTAGAGCTAACAGTGCTGGCAAAATTTCTATCTGAGACCGTCTTCTCTGAACATTGACCAAAGTCAACTCTACAAGCCTAAATGGCCCAAAGACACAGAATATAAGACAAAAACAAGCTGGAAGCTCCAAAACCCCAACCAAGGGTCCCACTTAACCAAAATCCCCATTCCAGAGCTAACAAAGTTGTCAGAAATTTGATTCTGAGCACGTTTACCAAGAAAGTTGAGCGAAGTGAAGGATTTTCTAAGTTCAAATTCTAAAATAGAGAGATGATTATAACAACCTAACGAACATCTTGGACACCGAACCGCCAGTCGCGACAAGTCATAAATGACCTGTGGCCGCTGCGGGAAATCTCAAAACACATAAAAGCATGGAAAACAGAAAATGACCACGAGGGTCATTACAACAACCACTACTAAAAGAACTTTTGTCTGTGAAAGTTAAAGAAGGAAAGCATACAAAGACTCAAACGAAGATGGATACTATCCTTGCACCACTCTCTCGAATACCCGGAGAGCCTCCCCGATCATACAGCACCCCAAAGAACTAAACCAAAGGGAAAACTACGAACCCCCAACACTTTACCAACAAAACTAGACACCAACCATAACCTCTAAAAACTCCAAAGACCTTAAAACCGAACTGAACCTTAAGAAACTCAACCAGAAAGAACCGACACAACAACAAAATAGGAGAACCAAGGCGATTAACACACGGAGCTCGAACCCTAGAAACCACAACCAAGCACACCCAGAAGGCCACCAACTAAACCTCTAACTTATGCATTCCTTGACCCACAAAACCCTTCTGTCAAACCTGAATCACCTTTATCACAACCATGAAGCTTCACACACGCCAGACACTCAAGTTACCATCGAATCACTAGTTAACCCATCAAAGATCCATAGTTTCTGCTTGTACCCAACCTCAATCAAAGTCACCTTTGTACTCAAACTCTATCCAAGACATGTCATAGTGTACTAGTCTTTTGATATCTGAATCATCTACCCAAAGCACCTCCTCGAAAGCTAGCAATCTACCCTAACCGGCCATCAACCAATAAATGGATACCCTTGCTAAGATCAACCTCGTTACCTGAACCCAATTGAACCAACCATCAGAGCTCAACTAAAGCTTACACACCAGGGTTGGGAAAAGACACGTATGAACACCCTGTGCCAATGGAGGATCTCCCAATTGTAGAACAAAACTAACCTTGCTGAACCGTGCCAATTCTGAATCGGCTGAAAGTAATGGACTAGGGCAACCTGCCCAAGAAGACCCAAACACAAAACTCAACCTTCGCAAGGAGTATGGTAAGCCTACCACAAATTCAGTAGCATCCACTAAGCTCCAAACTCCAGCAATACCGTTGTGGCTCCAAACACTTGAATACTATTCGGATTTAAGATCACCCTACTAGCCTTCCCTCAGAAGGAAATCCACCACGCCGCGACTATCAAGTCAAAAAACCCCGTAGGCAAAGGAAAGGATGCCTGAAGTTCGAGGTTTCCACCTAGCTATTGAGAATCTCAGTATCTTGCAACTCACCCTCTAGCTCAAAACACCCGCTCTACTGCACCAGTATACAAACCACTAACTCTGAAAGCATTCAACATGTTACACTTCTGGCCCATATTGGCAGAACCTAATCAATGTTGGAACCCCATGCAATGGACAACCTCTCAGAGAATTCACTAATTCAAACCTCTAACACTCAGAACACAAGGGCGACCAATAATCTCAACGTACCATTAGAATCGAAAGTAGCCCTGCCGGCTTAAATCCACACAACATGATCACCTATGACACACCCCACTGACCCTCAAACATATGCCACTGAATCTGTCCAACCAAGGTAGAATGGGCCCTGTACTGATAATAACACCGCTGGGATCTGGCAAGTCCTGCCTAAACAACCAATTAGCCAGGGACCTGATGTCCAAGGCCAATGACCATTCCAAAACTAAAATAGAGAAGCTATGTTGTTTGCACTACTATCTTCCGGCCCAAAGAAGCTGCAATCGAAGAGAACTTTCCATGAACCACCAGAAGTAATCTGCTAGCTCACGATTCTAAGCCCAACTCCAATTTCTGACCAATGCTCCATGTCGACTCCCTGCGTAGACTCATACACTGTCAATGAACACTATAGAAACTGGAGCCAACTAGACTCTGCATATAAAGTTTGCCCAATCCGAAGATGCTACTAAAACTTGGGTCCTCCAGAGCGTGTAGCAACGTAATCAAAGCTGATGCAAAATTCCCCCTAAAGGTAGTACTGGAATAGCCTACCACCTCGATCACTACTAGAAGGAATTCTACCCCTGAATTTACCTAGGTACAATGCCACTGCACTCTGTAGTCGGTCGAATCACGTCATTAATGCACAAACCAAAGCGTACCCCCAGTCGTAACCTCAGTCAGTTACTAGTAACCCATGTATACATATGCAAGAAGTCATCTTTTTCCTTTTTCAAACCAAACGGAACCCTTTCCAAAGGTACACCGAACCTGAAAGACTCTTTCTCAAATAAAACCTTAAGTTATTTCCCTAGCTTCCGCTTATATACTGTCAACACACAACAAGGCAGGAAAAGAATAGGCTGAATACCCAACTCAACCATAATGTTACAGTCCATACTTAACCACCGTGCCACATTCAAAACTTCCCCACCATGCTAGGGTCAAAAGTCAACAAGAAGGCTACGATCCAAACTCAACTAGATATGAAATTGAAGAAAACACTGAGAACAACCCATAAACCTGCCAACTCCCTAAACCAACCATTGACGAAGGTCGATCCTAACCTCTAGAGAAAAGCAAAGCCAACCAATACCCACTGCCCACAACCATCACCATGCTGCTTAGGACAAACAACCTCCCTTAATACAAAGCTACCAGAACCACACGATACCAACAAAAAGGCTCCTAACTAATGCTAGAAAATGACCTAGGAAATAACCACCTAAGGTCGCTAGAATAAGAAACACTCAACCCAATTCTAAAACCATGCCGAAAACTGGGAATAAAGTTAACAAGACCTGCCCACGAGTCAAAACCTTAGGTAGACCCCTCCCAAAACCAACAAACCTCATCCACTACTAAAGAATTCAACTACCGAGAAAACACATGCATAAACACAGAACTCAAAAGGACAACCAAAGGATAGAATAAGAAAATACACAATTGATCGAAAGGCTGCTAACCAGCACTACAAGAAGATAGCACATGCTAATGCACCTACAGTCCCAACGGGCATCCCTACACCCGAGGAATATACACAAGAGCAAACGATCCCTCTGGCATCCCATACCACCAGAGCACACACTGAGAGAATAACAAATAAGGATCCAAACACAACATGAATGATATGATGGAGCTAAGTGTAATAGTACTGTTGTATGTACCTCCCCCGACACTCGCAGTTCATGGCCCCCAGTCTGGATCGACAAGATCCATGGAAGTCCTCGACTACAAATAAAAATTGTGAAATCTCAAAGTATAACTACCCGGGGTCCATTCAGGTCTAAAATAGTAACCACAAATCTTAAACCCTAAACAGGGTGCCAGGGGCATATTCGGGACTAAATCCGTTATAAAAATATGTCTAGTGCTACGGCATATCCTCTCCTAGTATAAGTATGAAAATCAGTGATAAAATCGTCATAAAATCCCTTTTTACTCAAAGAAAGATCCATAAAGTCAGTTCCAAATCCCTTTTATAATTATTTTACTCAAAAAATGGGCTCGGGGCCATGCAAGTTTTTGAAAACTGTTAATAGTAGGATCGTAGCAAAAATAATAGTAAAATATACAGAAAGCCCCTTTACATGAATGGTATGATCGCATACAAACAATAGCCCAATGACTCACAATCAACCTATCGACCCTGCACAAGCACAATTAGCTCTACAACATAAATAACCAACCTAAAATCATAACTCGATGTCCGGGACTCGCGGACATTCCCAAATATCTCACCATCTATGGTCCAAAGGCATATACAAGGTCCACACTGGGCAATAAAGGTAATACTATGACATTAGATCAAATACTACAATCGAAGCGAGAAATAAGATGAAGAAAGAAGCAAGCAAGGTCTGGGGTGCCAACCTAGAATACCCAATCCAAGGATGCCAATTAGTACAGTTATAACCGATAAACGCAAAGTCTAATGTAGGGGAAACGTAAACTTAAACCTAGCCAAAGAACCTCTTGAAGGACCGGGTGCTTCCCTTACCCGTGATACAAATACACCCTCTAGAAGACTCGAAGTCCAAGTCATGGTGCCCTGAGGAACTAGGGTAGCCATAAGTTGTACCGAAAGTTGGGCTAGCCCCAAACCCCCTCTTAGCTGAAGCGGTAAGCCCACACTCTTAAATCTTGAGGCTGAAGAAAGCACTAGAGTAACAGGCGCGGGAACATCATCATCACCCATTGTCGTACTCGTCCTAGTTATCTGTGGAGGAATGAAACAACTGAAGTTTTAGAAATTGATGGAATCAAGGAAGCACGATCAAGAATCAAGCAAGATGGAATCTTTCCTAGGAATGTCCTATAGTCTCTCGCTGATAGGATACAAATATCATTGTACCGATCCATGTGACTCTACTAGACACTTGCTCTTGTACTGGTGAGACCGGTGAACCTAGAGCTCTAATACCACACTGTCATGACCCAAAACTAGGCCATGATGGCCTTTATATGAAACCCTAGTAGAAAAGCCAAAACCTAATAGTGCGGAAGACAATTAATAACAATTAAAGTAAGGAGAAGCGGAAGATATATAGGAAAAATAGGGCCAATAGCATATATACATACCAACGTACAAAATATACATAAGATGGCCCTAAAGTGACCAAAGAGACAAAACAACACGAGAACCAACCCGAACTTGGTGTCACTAGTACAAGAGCGACTAAAGTAAAGAGTAGCTATACAACAGACTCAGTCTATCAAAAATACAAAATATATCTAGAATATTTAAGATGGAAAGAAGGTAAAGTCTCCAAAAGCGTCGGGATCTCACCGCTATCCGAACTACAACAGACCTTGAATGACATGAAGGTCAGTGAGGGTGGTTCATACTAGGTGCTGCATGAGAAAAAGATGCAGAGTGTAGTATGAGTACCAAGACAACGGGTACTCAGTAGGCATCATAGGTCGATCGAGCTCAAAAAGATAATATATATATATATAATAAGATACAGGAAAGTAGTTAAAACACAGGGATCCACCTAATAACAAGATCAACCCAAATCAACCAACAATCCAAACACACCCAAAGCCAATGCAATGTGATGTAACAATGATGTAATGTATGAATGTGTGCTAGTCAAACCCGGTATCTAGTACACGGACGCCCGGGATGGAACATCGAGCTTATCAAATGAGTGTAGGAAGGAAAAACCCAAAATAGAGCATCGGGATGCCCAGAAAGGACCATCGAGCTTAGTAGTAGATGCCTAAAAATAAAATCCGAGATAACACATTAGGCGCTCAGAATTCAACTTCGGACTCATAAACGTATGCATAAAAAGTAAAACTCGAGATAATGCATCGGGCACTCGAAATTTAACCCGGACTCATCAACATATGCATAAAAAGTAAAACCTGAGATAACACATCAGGCGCCCAGAATTTAACGTCAGACTAATCAATGTATGCATAAAAAGTGGTATTGTTCCCTTTTCCTCCAAAAAATATGTAACAATTCCAATGCAATCCTTTTAAAAGCCCAAAGATCATGAAAACCCAATAATTGTCAAGTGTAGGACCAAAAAGCCTTAAAATTACTCTTTTCCGTATCGATAAGCATGGCAATGTGGTATGAGCATATCAATTTCCATATTCAGAGAAAACACACACAAAAAGGCAAAAACAGGGCAAAGAACCCTCCAAACCAAGAGAACTGACTTGGGACTCTGTCCAAATCCAAGTTATGGCCTCGGGCCCACAGTTAAACATAACGGTAGTATAAAGTTAAAAGATACCAAAAATAAAGTGAAAAGCACCGAGAATCTCTACTCTACCTCTAAAACCTCCTAAAATCATACTAAGGATTCTATACTAGCCTCGAAGATACTACAAGCTTCTAGGCTAAGGGTAAACAGAACAATTCTAAACTAAAATCCGAAATGGCCAATTTAAAGTGATAAACAGGATTCAAGCCTAAATCTAGCTAATATCCACTCTAACATTCCAGTATCATACAAATATATAAAATCTAACTAAACTCAGTCTAGAAGATAAACTATAACCTACCTCGAGGTTGAACTGCAAATGCGAATCATCACTCGTGTGCCTTCCCTTTCTTAAAATACTCAAAAAGCCGCCACGCTATCAAAAATACAATCCAAGTGTCAAGATGAGAAGAATGATACCTATATTGCTATACAAAAAAAATTAGGCCAGAAATCGGGTCAGAAAATGACCCTCGGGGCCTGCGCAACAAAACAAAAATTAAAATTCACAATTTTGGTCGCAGTGGGTTAAGGAACCCATGCTCGAAACTTGAGCGCAAACAAAGCTCATTTTGGGGCCCAAAAAAGCCCCGAAGTGCTACTAATACAAGGGAAATCACAAGGGAAAACCAATGGGAATTACGGGCTTTTAACGAGAATTAAATGACGGAAGGGAGGAGAGGTGTAGAGGGGACTTATCGGATGAAGTAGACTAAGCAAAGGACTTGAAATCGGAGCTTGCAAAATTTATCAATGGAAGAATAATGAATAGATGGAGGAGAAAAAGAAGTTGGCAGCGTAAATAGCTACCATGGGTCCTTCATCGCGATTGCGAAGGACCCTATGTGTTCGTGAGGGACCTCTGGCCAGACCCTTGCGATCGTGATGGTCCAGCCCCCCGTTCGTGAAGAGGAAACTGGGACGGGGCACAGTCGGCTTTATCGCAGTCGCAAAGGGCAACCCACGAGATTGCGATGGTCAAGAAACTAGATCATCACAAACGCGATGGCCACCTCACGATCGCGATGACCAACTGGTCTGCAACTTTTATAGCAGCAACCAGCAATTCACAAAGGCCAAAAGTTCATCCGACGGACCCTCGAGATTCATTCGGACCCCGTGAACACAAACCAACCATGCTACCCTACCAGAAACAACATTCCAGACTCAATGGAATGGACAAAACTCTCAACAGAGATCGTTTTAATGAAAGATGGGACCCACATCTAAAATTGACTCAGAACTCAAAACCCAAAAAACGCTCAGGAGCCTCAAGACTCAAACAAAAGGTCCTTCTAGCCCAAAGTTGACATTTTGGATCTAACAGCGCTGACGAAATTTCCATCCGGGGTCGTTTTCTCCGAACGTTGACCAAAGTCAATTCTACAAGCCTAAATGTCCTGAAGACACAAAATCAAAGACAAAACCAAGTCGAAAGCTTCCAAACCCCGACCAAAGGTCGTACTAGATTAGAATCCCCGTTCCAGAGCTAACGAAACTACTGGAATTTGATTCTGAGCACGTTTACCAAGAAAGTTGACCAAAGTCAAGGATTTTTTCTAACTTCATGTTTTAAAAGAGAGAGATGATTATAACGACCTAAGGAATGGCCCGGGCACCAAACCGCCAGTCTTGGCAGGTCATAAATGACCTGTGGCCGCTGTGGGAATGCTCAAAATGCAGAAAACAGAAAATGACATGTAGGGTCATTACAACTAATTTGTACCCGAAAAAATTAGATAAACCAACGAACTGAAGAGATGTTTATCACAAAAAGTCAAAAATTATTTTTCAAAAACAACATTGTCCATTATTTTATTTAATTATTTTTTTTGTAAAAAAACAAATAAATATAATAATATTGAGATTTTTTTTTATTTTTCTTAATTAAAAAATCCGACAGACTTGGTTGATTTGTCCGTTGGTTGTTTGGTCAAGATTGGGTCAACTCATTTAATAGAAAATATAATAGACAAAATGACCTTGTATTTTATTTTTTCTAAATGAATAGACCTAGATCAGATCATTTTTTTCTTCATTTTTAATCTTTTTCTCTTCTCTCTTCTTCTCTTTCTCACCTCATTATGCCGCCGCTGTTGGCCCTCTTTGTTCCCTTCTCCATGCCATCACTACCCTCCTCCGATCATCGCCACTGTCCTCCTCCCATCGCCGCCACTATTTTGCATAGGTTAGAATTTCTTCTTTTTTTGTTATATTATTATTGTTTAATTTTAGGTTAAAAATACAACAACCCTCATAGTGATTTTTGGTTTTTTATGCGTTTTAACTATTTTTCCCCGTCCCACAGTTGTATTATGGTATTTGTGGTCTTTGGAGTGGTGGCACGGTTTCTAAAGTCTTTGGTTGGTTTTTGTGTGTGATTTTTTGTCATGACCCAATTTCTCAGGTCATGATTGCACCTACAACCCCCTAGTAGGCGAACAAATTCCCGTAGCCCGGAATGGTTAGTAATGGGCTACTACCTAACCAATATGCATAATAAGCAGAAATAAGCAGAAGCAGAATATAAAGATAGAAAAAGCGAAAGCAATAACCTGAATATATACATAACAAAGCTACACCAACCCCAAGACTTGGTATCAACAATACAAAAGCTGCTAATAGAATACAAGTGCTAGAAGTAACAAAAGATAAGTACAATTGTCTCCGAATATACAAAGAGTAACAGTACAAAAGATGAGATGCGGTCAAGCCGCGGTCGTCAGGCGCACACCCTACTCTTGAATATCCAAAATCTGCACGAGTCTCCATGTAGTCAAAGATGAAAGCTCAACTAATATCTGCACCAGAAAGATGCAGAAGTGTAGTATGAGCACCAATTTCTAAGCAATGGGTACCCAGTAGGCATCATCAGCCGACTGAGCGCATATAAAATATAAAATCAATAATAAATAGATAATAAGGAAAAAGTCATGAAAAACAAGGAGGAAGCATAAGGAACTAGCACAAAGAGTAATCAACCAAGAGATACAAGTATAACATGCTAGCAGATAAGATATACATACACAGAAACACAGGTGAAAGAAGGAAGGAGGACGCACCTGAGATCCTTACAACAACATTACATATAAAAGAGAGTTTAAAGAAATGGGCAGTAATACCGGTAACCTCAACAATAAAGGGAAAGATGGAAAGAAATCCAACAATCGAAATAGAAGCCATAAACTAATATAAACATGCTTAAGACATCAATATCAAGATAAGAATAGACGTAAAATAGCCTCTCAAGCATAACCCTAGGATGGAACACCTAAACCACAAGAACCCAGATCTGCTAATGAAAGCCACTACAAGGAATAGAATTCAATATCCCACAACCGCTCAGAAGACTACACAATCGGTATCTCAACAATGCAGGTCCCACTAGTTTCTCAATAATCATAGTCCCAAAAGTCAGTGCCTCAACAGGCTAAAACCACGAATCCAAATAGTACCCAAGGTCATAACAAGATCTAAAAAATAAACAGAGTAATATAATCTACCTATAGTCCCAATGGCTGCCCATACAATTGAGGAACATAATCAAGTAAAAACAAACCCTCCGGCCGGGCATACAATCAGAGCGTACACTGAGCACACAACAAACAAGGGTGGAATCGAAATACCAAATGCATGATGATGATATGATGAATCTGATATGAAAGTAATGTGTATGTTTCCCCTCTGGTATTCCAAAGTCCCATGTAGAGGCAAGACCCATGGAAGGACTCTACCCGTGTACCTCTACTCCACCATACACCCCTCCTTCTGGCGCGTGGGTCAGCCTGTAGCCGATAGCCCAGGAACGACAGGGTCTATGGAGGTTAACTCATAGACCACATAAAAAATCACGCAAATCTCAATAGTAGATCAATACTCAGAACCTCGTACATGCCCAGAATCGAACTGGGTCTAAAACAGTAGTAGTATTCTCAAAAGACCCTCTCAAAGGGTGCCCAAATTTTTTTCGGGTCTAAATTAGTAATCAAAGTCTCAATAACCCTCTCGAAGTGTGCCAGGAGCGTAGCCGGGTCTAAAAGTATCATAAAATATGTCTAGCACTCCGGCATATCCAAGTCTAGTATCGGTAAGAAAACCAGTGAAAAAATCGTAGTACCACTTTAATCTTTAGAAAATCCACCAGTCAGTTCCAAATCTTAATTTTATCATTAGTTATATCAAAAATGGACTGCTCGGGCCATGCAATGTTTAGAAAACCAGTGACAGTCGGCTCGAAGCCAAAACAGTTGTAAAACATGCAAAAAATATTTTTTCTCATGAATGATATGCTCGCAAACAATATAAATTAGCCCAACAGCTCACAAACATTCCTACCAGCCTTGCACAGGCTCAACAGCTCTACAATAGACATAACAAGCCTAGAATAATATCTCTAAGTCTGGGACTCGCGGACATTCCCAAATAACCCACCATCTATGTTTCAGGGTCAATACAAGGTCGTACATGACCACAAGGGTAATATACAATACTACACAAATACTACAAATAATGTATGAAATAAATGGACAAAAAAGGCGGACAAGGTCTGAGGGTACCAACCTATAACAATCCACCCAAGGATACTAATTAGTGTAGTTATAGTCTATATACGCAGAGTCTAGATAGGGGAAACCATAACCTACCTGTCATACGACGACTAGCAGCGGAATGACTTTGTCAAGGCTTAAACTGCTCCGAAAAGCTCCAATTCATGAAAACACTATCACAAAAATAATTTACACATCAAAAGGAGACTAACGATACCCATAGACACATACCAGGGTCAAAATCCGGGTCACAAATGGGCCCGTGGGCCTCGCAATCCAAAACTGGAAACGAAAAACACCCATGTGTTCCTTACCATCTAGGGAGTACATGCTCAAAATTTGAGAGGAAACGGATGACAAATGGGGCTCAAAAACAGCCTCCAATTCAAGAATTTAAAGAAGAAATAATGGAGAAATCAGGAATTAAAGAGAGGCCTTACCCATTTTATAAGTCAATTAACGAGCAAGGATTGTCACAACAACACCCTCTAACCAGTAGGGAACAATTATGGAGGGATTTGGAGGTTTTGGGGTTCTTTGGAAATGGAGGACGAGTTGGAAATGTTGGGAGAAATGAAGGAGAAAGAAGAGAAATGGCCAACTTAAGCTGCCAGCCTTGGTCTATGCGAACGCGGCCAAGGCGTCGCCTAGGCGAAGGCACAAAATTGGGGCGGCTGGAATTGCCCTATGCCTAGGAGGGCAGCCCCATGCAAAGGCAAAGAACAAAATGGTACAATGACAACAACCAGTTGCCAAGGGCACATTTTCACACTTTGGGTCCCTGGGAACGCATCCGGCGTCGCGCGAACAAAAATGACCTAAACTATTCACCTAGAAACGGCATTTCGGATCCAACAAAATCAATGAAAATCCCATAGGAGGTTGATTTAATGAAAAGTTGGCCCCACGCCAAGAATTAACCTTTAGGCCAACAATTCCCAAAATGGAACCCAAGGGCTGAAATCAAGTCCAGAAGCCTCGGGACTCGAACTAATGGTCCCTCTAGCCTAAACTCGACATTTCCTAACTAACAATGCTAACAAAATTTTCATCCGAGGCCATCTTCTCCAAATATTGACCAAAGTCAAGCATACAAACCCAATTGGCCTAAAAACACAAAACGAGAGAGATTTCCACGCTTATTAGCTCCCGGATCCTGACTAATGGCCCAACTAGACCAAAGTCCATGCTCCGGAGCTAACAGAACTGTCATAATTTGATTTCGAGAATGATAGCTAAGAATGTTGACAGAAGTCAACGATTTCAAAAGTTTAATCTCTAAAATAAGGAAACGGCCATAAAGACCAAACAGACGGCCCAGGCACCAAACTACTTATCCCAACAAGTCATAAATGACTTGTAGCCTCTACAGGCAAGCTCTAACAGTACATAAAAGGCAGAAATGCGTAATTAATCGAAAGTCTCATTACATCATCCACAACTAAAAATACTTTCGTCCTCAAAAGTCAGGAAAGAAGGAAAGACTGGAGACTTAACACTATGGGCCCAAAGCCCGCACTACTCTCTCGGACAATCGGGTAGCCTCCTCGACCAGATGACACCCAACATAATGAGACCCAAGAAAGCAACCAAGCCTTAACTTCACTCTAGCCCAGCTAGACTCCAACCTTAAACTCCAAATCTCCAGAGATCTGCCAACCCAAACTGAGCCTCAAAAACCTCAACCGGAAGCACCAACGTTATACCGAAACAAGAGAACTAAGGTAATCAACACACAGAACCCAAATCCTCGAAACCACAACCAAGTTCACCCACAAATCCATCAACCCAAAACTCTAACTCATAAACCCGCTGATCCACAAAATCCTTTATTCTGACCCAACTCTTGTTGCACCATAATCATGAAACTTCATATAAATCGAACACTCAATCCACCTTCGATACATTATGAATCCATCAGAGATATATAGTTCCCGCTACACTCAACCACAAATGAAGTCACCTTTATACACACTCTATCAATGTCGAGCCATAGTTTATTAGCATTTGCCATCAAAGATAAAAACCCATATCAGGCCAACTTAAGCTGCCAGCCTTGGCCTATGCGACCGCGGCCTAGGATTCCCTAGGCAAAGGCAAAAATTTGGGGTGACTATAATTGCTCTATGCCTAGGCGGCCAGCTCACCGCGTAGGCAAAGCATAAAATTGGGGTGGCTGGAATTGCCCTATGCCCAGGCGGCCAGCTCCCCGCGTAGGTGAAGCACAAAATTGGGGAAGCTAGAATTTCCCTATGCATACACGGCCAGTCCACGTGAAGGCAAAGAAAACAATTGTACTATGACAGTAACCAGCTGCTAACGACAGATTTTCACACTTTGGGTCCCTAGTAACGCATTCGGGGTCCCGTGAACAAAAATGACCTATGCTATTTATCTAGAAATGACATTCCAAATCTAATAGAATGGATGAAAATCTCACCGGAGGTCAATTTAATGAAAATTGGGTCCCACGCTCAAAATCAACCTTTAGGCCATTAATTCCCAAAATGGAACCCAAGGGCCAAAATCAAGTCCGAAAGCCTTGGGACCCGACCTAATGGTCCCTCTAGCCGAAACTCGATATTTTAGAGCTAACAGCGCTGATGGAATTTCTGTCTGAGTCTGTCTTCTCCAAATGTTGACCAAAATCAACCATACAAGCCCTACAGGCTTGAAAATACAGAATGAGAGAGATTTCTATGCTAAATAGCTCCCAAATCTTGACCAACAACCCAACTAGACTAAAGTCCGCACTCCAAAGCTAATAGAATAGTCAGAATTCAATTACGAGCCCGATAGCTAAGAATGTTGACCAAAATCAATGATTTTCAAAGTTTAAACTCTAAAATAAGGAAATAACCATAAAGACCAAATAGACAGCCCAGGCACCGAACTATCAATCCCAGCAAGTCATAAATGACTTAGGGCCACTACAAGAAAGCTCTAACAGTACAAAGAAGGCGAAAATGCATAAGTGACCAGAAAGGTCATTACATTTTCATTTTGGAAGTTTTTTTAAGTTGGTATAGTTGACTTTGGTCAACATCCAAAAGATTTAGGCATCATATGAGAATTTTGCCAGTTTCATTAGCTCCAGAATGCTATTTTGGGCTAGTAGTACTGTTGATTTGGGTCCCAAGGCAATTTGGATACGTTTTGGATAGTTGGTTGAATAGTCAGAAGTTTAGCATAATATTGACTTTAGTCAACATTTGTTAGAAAGGACCTTTGTTGGTGAATTTTATGATTCAATTGAGTCCGAAATATCAATTTTTATCTAGTAGCATAGTTGATTTATGTTTGTGGGATTCTGAGTGAGTTTTAAGGATCAATTCCAAGTTTTAAAGAAGTCTTTGTTGTTAGTGTCTGGTGCATCGCACTAGCGGAACTTGGCCTGCACCAGCAATGTCACACATGCTTCCAAGTGCTGCACCTGTGGAAGTCAGTCAGCTGAGTTAAATCCGCTCCTACAGGCTTCTGGCCATCCTTGAGGAGCCGCACCAGCACCATTTCTTCTGCGTCTGCAGAATTGGGGAAAGTGGGAGTTGTCCGCTCCTGTGGAAGTTTTCTATTGCGACGAAGTCATGCCCATGAGCCTTTGACGCTCCTATACCTTTGCTACTGTGACATAAGGCTTGCAACAGTGAAGTTCGCTCGATTTAGTGGCTTTCATTGTTGTGGAAGTTTGAGCGCTCTTGTGAGATCGCCCCTGCGGTCAGATTTCTACCGGTGTAGAATCTCTGGTACTTAACTTGTGGACTTCCCTTTTTCATTCTTTTTTCTTCCATACCTCATTGTTTGGAGCTTTGGGACTCGGTTTTGGGCGACTTCAAAGGAGATTTTTGAGTTTTATTCATTAGGTAAGCTTCTTATACAACTTTTAAACATTTACTAATGATTATTTCATGATTTCACCTTCAAATCTTGGTTTTTCAACTTGAAAATTTAGGCTTTTCCCGGTAGAGATAAAGTTTGATACATTGATGATTTCAAACTCGATTTTAACCCCATTTTTGATGAAATTTCGTATTTGAATTCTTTCATGACCCAAATGATCGTGAGTGTCACCCACACTAACCCCCAGTGGGCGAACCAACATTCCCATCTAACCCAGCCTTAACTAAACTAGTTTTAGCAAAATAAATAACTAACAAGGCATAAAAGATAATGAATATCAAAACTTAAAGAAATAATTATGTAAAACTAACTATTACATCTCCCAAGATCCAAAAGTAATCATACAGGACACTAACCAACAATGTCTAAGAATATTTCAAAAATAATGAATAAATAACAATGTTTAAAAGGAAAGACATAAGTGAACTAGAAGATTTGTGGCAGCCATGGAATGGGGGTAGCTCACCCTCAAATCAATCAATCACGAAAGCTAGAGATAAGGTTACGTCGAAGCCTCTAGAACACATTCTACACTCAAAAAAAAAAGTTCAGGAGTAGAATCAATTCAAATACTATGTACTGATAGGTATCATAGGCCTACTCAACACAATAAGCAAATATATGTAATGAACAATAAAACATGTAGCAAGTACACCAACACATAATCAAATAATTCGTTAACCAAAGAGTCACCAAAATCAGGTAGTTACATCAACCAGATAAATCACTAACTCAAGACATATCAATGTCAAATAAGTAAAATACATATAAGTCACAAAAACAGACATAAAAGTCATCAAATAGCCCTGCAAGTATAATGCAATCACATTGTAAACATGGATTCATGCCCATATCACTCTCTCAGATATGTAGTCTTTGTACCTCATCAGTCTCATAATAATCACTCAATCTGTAAACACATGCTAAAGAGTCTTGTTTCTACCCAACTAGTCATGATCTATAGGAGAAAATCTAGGGTCCATGTATCATACTGGTGTGGTATCCGCTCCACCAAATAAACACTCATCTATAAGCTCACATCAGACTCGAGCCTCTAACAGTAGAATAGTATGTATATTCTTACTTTCTCAACATATCTCAGTATATGTTCTCACTTACATTTATCTATAAAGATATCATCAACAAGTACACAAAATATAACAAGTGTACTTCAAATCATAAGCAATTTAAAGACACGCTTCAACCAATCATAAGTTTATTTATGCAAGCATTTGTTAAGCCAAACAAAAAATCAACCAATAATTATTTCTGAAGACCAACCAACATTCTATAAATCCAAAACACATATAAGAGACTATATTAAGTCTAACTCCACATAAAATAATAACCTACCTCACCCAAAGAATCTCGAATCACAAGTTACTTTGCAAGAGCCTTGCCTTTCCTCAACGCCTCAGAAGTTCAAAGTCTAGAATCAAATAAGTACAAGAGTAATTAACCATTTACTCTTCAAATTCAAGTCTTGGAAATTCAAACCCACTAACTCAACCCTTATTCAAGGTATGTAGCATTCTCCCAAGGGTCAATTACCCATAACTAGTCTCACATTATCCACACGATCTTCATTCATGGAGTTTCTACTACAATTTCTAGCCATTTTTATGCTAGAGGTCATATTTTTATGAAACTCAAGGTTCCTATTCATCACTATTCATGTTTTAGAACAACCATTACATGCTAGGAAGTGTTGATCTACATCCTAGAAGCATCATAGATGATAATCACACCTACCCATAGGCTTTTCCATAATTCCACAGACCTAGGGTTTTAACCCATAATTTCCACCATCATATACCCCCAATGATTCTACAATGATAAATGATTACTAAATAAAGGGATTAATGGAATAACTTACCTCAAACCAAGAGAATCCCTCCGGCCTTAGAAAATCATCTTCTTGGAGCTCTAGAATAAGGTTTTGGAGTTTGTGAAATAAAACTCAGAAAAGCTAACTTAAGCACACATTCTGCCCCTGTCATCCACTGCAACAGCCACATTTTTTCTATGGCGAGACAATTATAGAATCTTTAGCTCTCCATGGAGAGCCCTGGCAGAATTGGATAGCCTTGTTGTAGCGAAACTCTGACTGCTATGGAGGTCTTGCTACATCGAAATTCCTTTAAGTGCAGCGGTCCCTAAAATAGAAACTTGGGAACTCAGCTCAAATGCTCTATTTCACAACACACTTTTCAAGATTAAGACTTCACGAAACTAACCCATTGCAATAACCACTATAATCACGTACTACAAATTTGCTCACAGTCTGAGAACTTCCTATGGAGGTTTAGACTACTAGGTCACCCTCTGTCATGACCCAAATAACCATGAGTGACACTCACACTATCCCCTCGGTGGGAGAACCATCGAACCCAAAGCTTAACCTAAAAATGCACTAGTTTAAGCAATGTATTAATAAAACCAACTCTATTAAAAATGATTAACTGAACAATAATTTAATAATCTAAGTGCGGAAGAAATCACTGTCTCTTACATTTCCCTAAGACCCTAAAGTCATCGTACAAGAACTCTAACTAAAATCAAATATGTCTAAGATTTCCCAAACTAATCAAAGTAAAAAGAGTTTCATCTTCTGAAAGATGGAAAATGACCCAAGTGAAGATCCATGGAAGCCTGAAGATGTAGTGCTCACCCTTGGATCAAAATGTGTTGTCCTGGTTAGAGGTGACGCCACGTCTAAGCCTCCGGAATACGATCTGCACTCAACAAAAGAAAAGTACAGGGTAGTATAGATACAAAACACTATGTACTGGAAGGCATCATAGGTCAACTCAATTTAGGACAAGTATACAATTAAATCAAATAACAAGTAAGATGAAACTTCAACACTTAGCAAGTAATTCATTCAAAAAATACTCACCTCAAGTCAAACCAAACAAGGTCCACGACAAATCATATAAGTCACCGAATGTTATCATAAAATATCAAGTACTCACATTCTTAATAGTTATATCTCACGGGGGTCTACGTCCACCTCACTTCCACCAATATAACTCAGTACCTCAATTTCAGCTTAATATGACTTTTCAACTCACAATATCAAACAACAATGTAAAGGTAACTATAATGTGTACACATATGATAAAGGGACTTATTTCTTCCCAACTAGCCATGACCTACAAGGGATGCACCAGAGTCCATGTATCATACTGTATCATGATACCCAATCCATAATTATAATGTTAGTATCAGTATCCATATCAGCTCATGGTACCCGCTCCCCAATAATAAAGTCAGTGTCAAATTTGTACTGGCGTGGTACTCAACCCCTCAACCAATGTGAACCTAAGGTTCCAAGTCTCTATCTCTCAGGATATAACACAGTGTACTAATCACACGTACACTTATCATTACAAATTCTTTAACCATTTTAAGGTACATAGCTTATTGATTCAAGCATTAACATGATCATACTTATCAACTCAAATATGTCTGAAGACATTAACAAGTTATTCAGTTCAAACACATACAAACACTAGTTCAAGTCTAAAACTTCAATTAAATTGTAACCTACCTCAACTGGAGAATTTTGAACCACATGCTACCTTGCAATAGCCTTGCCCTTCCTCAATGCTTCAGAGCATTTAAAGTCTAGACATATAAATAATCGAGAGTAATTAATCATTTACTCTTACATTTTAGGCCTTGGGAATTTAACCCATTAACTCTACCCTTACTCGAGGTCTATAGCATTCCCCAAGGGTCAATTTATCATCCACTAATCCCACATTATTCATGTGATCACTATTCATGGAGTTTCTACTCCAACACTTCTCTTTTTAAGCCCTTTATATGCTAAAGGTCAGACCTTTGTGGAACTCAAGGTTCTGGATTCATTCTAATCATGTTTAGAACCACTAATTTCATGATATAAACTAATTAAATAATAACCTAGGATCAAGTCTAGGTGAATTTATACCTACCCATAGGGTTTTTCTCACTTTTCATGCTTTTAGGGCTCTAATCCAAGAATTCCACAATTAATCCATAATCTAATGATTCTACAAGGATTAACAATTGTTAAATGAAGAGGTTTATGGAAGAACTTAGCTCGAACAAAGGAAAACACCCTAACTTTTGGAAAATTGCCTTCTTGGAGCTCTTTAACGAGTTTTAAGAGTCTGTGACATAAAACTCGGAAAACTACCTTAAGTCAGGTAATTAAACTCTGCCTTTTGCCGTATTGTCACTTTCTCTCTATGGCAAGACCGTTGTGGCGAGACTTGGATCGCTACTGTAAGCTGTGACAATTTGCTAGGCTCGCTATGGTGGAAGATATACTACTACACTGGACTCGCTGCAACGAGACTTTCTCCACTGCAGCAGTCCAAAAAATAAAAACTTGGGAACTCACCTAAAACTCCCCATTTCACAGCACAACCTTGATTACTAGACATTACGAATTAATTCCAATGCAGCAACCATCATAGTCGGAGTTCTATGAACTCATTTATCATCTCAAAACTTCCTATGGGACCCCACACCACTCGACTATCCATAAATGGATGTCACACTATTAAATAATACAGCAGGAGACATAATTTATCTCGAAGGCACACACCATCATATTTTCATCAAAACTCACCCTAGCTTGAGATTTTACCAACTCCCATCCTAGGGATAATTCTAGCCTGGAACTTACACCCTAATCATCACTATAATAATGGGATGGATCATTACACCTCCTAATGGAACACAACATCTCAAACTCAATATGACAATTCAAGATTCATCACAATTATACATAAGACCAGATTTTAGCCTTAAACACACCACCTTGAGATTTTTTTTAACTCAACTCACTAGGGGAAAATCTAACAGGATACTCAGGCCCTAAATATTTCTTAATGACTGAGAGGGTCATTACATCAGATACTAATTAAACCATACATTAGAAAAACAAGGGAAAGATTACCTAACTTGATAAAGAGCTGGGGGGAACTTTCTACGTATGTCTGATTCAGTCTCCAAAGTCCAAACAAAGGACTAGAACTAATAGAAGAATCTATGGTATCCCAAAAGATGCAACTCACCCTTGAATTCAAAAGTTGTCTGGATCATAATTGAGGTCTCAAAACAGCCGCCGAAATATTCCCTGTACTCAACAAAGGAAGAGCAAGTGTAGTATCAGTACAAAAAAACAACAGTATACTGGTAGGCTCATCGCCCAGTTCCAAGATACGAAATATGAACAAACAACCATAACTTAGTAAAATAGGACAACATGTATAAATAAAGTCAAGTACATATTAGCAAGACTCTTAGTCATCAACCTGACTTAACCACCATATAAGATATGTCCAAGAACCTATAAATAATAGCAACCCAGACAACCCAAGGATCCCTAAGACATCATCTATGGCGTTCAACATGCAATCTTGGTTTACTCAAGAAACCACCTTAATACTTAAACATACCAACCCGGCTACTCACGGACCAACATGTAATAATAACATCACAACAGATAAGCCCGGTTCACTCATGGAATAACACATATAACAACAATCAAACCCATACCAGGTGGGGTACCCGAGCTAACTATAAATAAATCTGTACTAGGCTTCGTACCCCAACCAATCAAGGAATAAACCTCTAACAGGCATGGTACCTGAGTCAACCATAAATCTGTACTAGGTGTGGTACCTGATCCAACCAAAGAATCACAGATATCACAACAATCACAACCATAATGAATAACATACCGTACTTGTACAACTAATAAGCATTTAAAACAACTTAATTGCATGAGAATGAAACTTAAGATATCACTAACATTTCTTCCCTTTTTCCGTGAACACACATGGTGCAAGTAATACTAATGATAGATTTATTATGCACACATTATGAATTTGGAATTACATCAACCATCACCTACCTCAATCCAAGCTTGAATGCTCTACTGGACATGAGCTTTCCCATTTCTTGTAACTCTAGCTTGGTCGTGGTCTAAGAAAACAATGTAAGTACATAATCAATCACAATGGCCTAAATACCGTGGATTATATTGTAATCCGAAACCCCAGGCTAACTTTATTATCATTCCTCCCATTCCAGGTCTTCCCACCACAATTTCACCTAATTACTACCAATTCCATGGTTACACTAGTGAATTACGGTAAAGAAATCCTAAATAAGCAACTTAAACAAAGAATCGGAGGTTTTATGCCCTAAATTTCCCTTTAACACCAGAAAATTTGACCTAGGTTAAGTTAAACCCTCCCTAAAGCCTGTAACTAGCAATTCTAAGCCAAGGGAATCGTAGTACTAGTTTACAGGGATAAAACACTTACTTTTACAAAGAATTTTGGGGGAGAAATAATGGAGTTTGCCCAAACTCGCCTCTGACTTCCCTAAAATACTTTTGTGAAATAATGAGCATTTTTGGGGAAGTTTCTTCATTTATAGCGATTAAACCCGCTATAGAAGCCTAATCCCACTATACCAGCACTGCTATAGCGGCAACCTCCCACTATAGAAGAATTGACCGACTCTGACTTCTGCTATAGCAGAAATTTCTCTGTTATAGCAGTGTCGAGGTGGGACAGACTCAAAAATCCTCCCAGTTATGACAATTTCACAACACACCATCAAAACATGACATCCCAGACCAACCCCTTTATGTCAAGTTCGATATCAGGAGTTTTACTCACCCAAATTCAATTCAGAAAAGTCCTACAGACTTCTTAACGCCTTAACTAATGGAAAAAGAAGCTCAAACTTAATCATTTCACCCAATCCTTCCCTGGATTGTCCTAGACCTCACCATGCTTAGATTTTATCCAAAACAAGCCTAGCCCAAAATTTCTAACTCCCTAACTCGAAAGTTTTCTACCCAATTTCTTGCATAATTATCTCACCCATAATGATAGGAAGGGTCATTACAACAGATACCAATTTACCCATCATTCATCCTCAAATGATTAAACAAGAAAAATGAGCTAAGCCAAGAAAAAGTAGTACTTGAATCCTTAAATAAGTGAGGGTACTTGTCCTACATGTCCTTCTTGATTCCCCAAGTAGCTTTTTCAACTGGATGATGCTTCCATTGAACCTTCACCGATTCGGTCTCTTTTGTCCTTAACTTCCTGACATCCCAATCAAGAAATAGCAATTGGCTCCTTCTCATACATAAGGTCTTTATCTAGCAAGATCGAATCCAATTTGATGATGTAATCCCCATCTCTATGATATCTTCACAACATTGATACATGGAAAACTGGATGGACCCCAGATAAACTAGGCAGTAATGCCAACTTGTAAGCTACCAACCCCACACCTTTGAGAACCTTGAATGGACCAATGTACCGAGGGAAAAGCATACCTTTTTTGCCAAACCTCATGACTCCTTTCAGAGGTGACACCTTCAATAGAACTTGTTCACCAACCTGAAATGACATGTCTCTTACCTTGTGGTTTGCATATTTCTTTTCTCTACTCTGGGGTGACAACAGCTTGGTTTAGATACCTCTCACTTTTTCCTGAGCTTTCTATACCAAGTCAATGCCCAAAAGCTTCACATCATATGTCTTGAACCAACCTATGGGCGATCTATATCCCCTCACATAAAGTGCCTCAAACGATGCCATGTCAATACTGGAGTGGTAGTTATTGTTGTATGAGGATTCACACAATGGCAAGAATTGGTTCCAATGACCCCTGAAGTCAATCACACATGCTCTCAGCATGTCCTCAAGCACCTGAATCATCCTCTCTGACTGACCATCGGTCTGAGGGTGAAAAGATGTGCAAAAAGTGAGCAGGGTCCCCTACTCTTCGTGCAACCTACCCTAGAACTTAGAAGTAAACTGCATACCTTTGTCTGAAATAATGGAAAGTTTCACCCCATGCAGCCTCACTATCTTATTGATGTAGATCTTGGCCAACTGCTGAGAGTTGTAATCCACCTTAACCGAAATGAAATAGGTTGATTTAATCAGCCTATCCATGATGACCTAAATTGAGTCATACTTCCCCAAGGTCTTAGGAATACCTACCATGAAGTCTATGGCTATCCTTTCTCATTTCTACTCGGGAATGGGCATCCTTTGAAGCAATCATGCAGGCCTTTGGTGTTCATACTTTACCTGCTGACAATTGTGACACTTGGACACATATTCAGCTATGTCCCTCTTCATCCCAGGTCAACAATAAAGCTTCCTTAAGACCCGGTACATTTTAGTCACACCTGAATGAATAGATTATTGCGAACCATGAGCTTCATCCAACACATTCTGAACTAAATCATCAACATGAGGAACACATATCTTCCCTCTAAAACACAAAACCCTGTACGCATCAAATATGGTATCCGAATTCTCACCAGACACCACCTTGTACCAGAGTTTGTTCAATTACTCATCTTTAAACTATTTGGCCTTGATTTCCTCCAGAAATATGGACTTAACCTCAATACTGGCCAATACTCCACCCTTTTTTGAAATGCCCAACTGTATGAACTTAGATTCTAGAGTTTGAATCACTCTAGCCAAGGGTCGCTTTGACACCCCCAAATAAGCCAAATTGCCCATGCTTACCACTTTCCTGCTCAATGTGTCTGCCACCATATTGGCCTTACCCGGATGATACTGGATGGTCATGCTATAATCTTTCAATAACTCCATCCAATCTCTTTATCTCAGATTCAGATCCCTTTGTGTAAACACATGCTGCTGGCTGTGATGATCTGTGCCTCCAAATCTTAAGTGCAAATACCACCGCTGCCAACACCAAATCATGGGTCGGGTAGTTCTTTTCATGAGGCTTTAATTGCCTTGAAGCATAAGCTATGACATTCTTATCCTGCATCAACACAACACCCAAACCCAAATATGAAGCATCACAAAATACAACTAAATCCTTACATTCAACCGACAGTGATAGAATAGGAGTTGTACTCAAAAGTGTCTTGAGCTTTTGGAAGATCCCTTCACACTTGTAAGACTAAACAAATAGTAACTCCTTTTGGGTCAACCTTTTCAAGTGAGTAGCAATAGAAGAAAAATTATTGACAAATCTTTGATAATAGCTAGCAAGACCCATAAAACTCCTAACCTAAGTCACAGAGCTAGGTCGGATCCATCTCTTTACTGCCTCATTCTTCTGGGGATCTACCATCACCCCCTCTTTCAAGACTATATACCCTAAGAAGGCAACCGAAGATAACCAAAATTCACATTTCAAAAATTTAGCATACAATTTCTTTTCCGTCAGAATTCCCAAAAAAATACGAAGATGCTCTACATGCTCCTCCTTACTCTTGGAGTAAATCAAAATATCATCAATAAAAATAATCATGAAAGAATCCAAGAATAACTTGAAAACACCATTCATCAAGCTCATAAAGGTTGTCAGCGCATTGGTAAACCCAAACGATATTACTAGGAACTCATAATGCCCATATCGAGTCCTAAAAGTCGTCTTAGGTATACCCTCAGACCTAATCTTTAGCTGATGGTACCCTCACCTAAAGTCAATCTTGGAAAACACTGAAGCACCCTGTAACTGGTCAAAAAGGTCATCTATGCAGGGAAAGGGATACTTATTTTGGATGGTAACCTTGTTCAACAGATTGTAATCTATACACATCATCATGCTACCATCCTTCTTTTTTTAAAAAAAAAAAAGATCAGAGCACCCCAAGACAAGCACTGGGATGAATAAATCCCTTATCAAGAAGTTACTGTAGCTTAGTTTGGAATTCCCTTAACTTTGCCGGAGCCATTCTATAAGGAGGAATAGAAATTGGGCGAGTGCTCGGCTCCAAATCTATACAAAAGTCAATATCCATGTTTGGAGGCATACCAGGCAAGTTCATAGGAAATACCTTCTGAAATTTTGAAACCACAGGGACCGACTCAATTGAAGTGGACTTCACACTAACATCTCAAAGATGAGCCAGGAAGGCTGAACACCCTTTCCCCACTAGCTTTCTAGCTCGAACAAAGGATATGATCTTCACTGACTTAGTCTTATAGACACCTTCCCACTCTAGTCTATCCATACCCGTCATCTCTAGAGTTACTATCTTAGAGCTCTACATAGTGTGATAAGGAGACAGCCAAGTCATACCCAATATAATATCAAAATCCAGCATATCCAATATGACCAAATCTACCCAAATCTAAAAACCCATAAATACAACAGAGCATAAATGATACACATGGGTCACTACCACAAACTCCCCAACCGGAGTAGATACATGAATTGTATAATCAAGAATATCACAAATCAAGTCTAGACAAAAGGCAAATCTAACATATAATAAGAATATATGCAACCCGGATCAAATAAAATGGAAAACCATCCAATCACAAACGAGAATAGTACCTGTTATCACAGCATCAGATGCCTCAACCTCAAACTTGATCGGGAAGGCATAACAATGAGCTCTATCATCAATCTGGGCAATCTCTCTAGCGGGTTGAGCTCCACCTTTCCCCGTGTTACTATTACCTCTGTTACCACCATGGTCTCGCTCATTATTACCTCGCTCACCCTGTGGACGTCCCCTGCCATTGCTACCTCTACCTACTGGAACCACAGCCTTGATCTGCTACTGCACCTAATTACCCGCCTATCTCAGAGTACATTCTCTCTTGAAATTCCATAAATCACCACAATGGAAACATCCTCACTCAAGATAGGGCCTGCTGGCAGAAGAATAGGAAGCCCGCTGGCCTCTAAGAGCTAGAAACGGTTGAATATCCCATGAATGACCACATGTAGAAGCTGGCAAGGCTGACTGAATAGGATGAGCCGAATAAACCTGCTAGCTGGTACCTATGGAATAAAAAATACTGAAATTACCCACACTCCAAGACTTCTTGTCTAATACCTTAGCCTGCCCAATTTGCTTAACTTTCTCTAGTTTCTTCACATAGTCAGACACCTTATTAAACCTCTTCCTTACAGAAGTCATGTGAACAGATAAAACCTGCAATTCAGTGTTCATACCTTTAACATACAAGTGAATCGTCTCCTCTTCAGTGCCCAATAGCCGAGTAGTATAGTGAGACAAGGCATGGAACTTAGCCTCATAAATTTTAACAGACAAATTGCCCTGTTCAAGGGATAAAAACTCATCCTTCTTGCGTCCCTCATAGTATGGGGCACATATTTCTCCAAAAATAGGGCATAAAATTGAGCCCAAGCCATTAGAGGTAAGGCTAACGAATGACACTCCACATGGGCCCTCCATCACTGCTTGGGATCACCTTGCAGCTGGAAAGTCACAAACTCAACCCTATGTTAAAGTACAATCCCCAACTTGTGCAATCTCTTGTAATAATAAAAAATAAACTCAAAAACATCCTCATCTTCTGTATATGGAATAAGGGAGGTTTCAGCTTTAGGAACTTAGTCAACAATTCATGCTCGGTCTCGATCATGATAGGGCCTAATACTGAATGAAAGAAAACATTTGTACCCAAAGCTTCATCCATCCTGGGAGTTGTGGCAACAATGGGATGGACACTTGGAACTTGAACTGCTGGCATCATGGGGGTGGCTCCATTACCTGCCAGCCCGTTCAGAAATGTCAACACCTTCTGAATGACCTCAGAAGACATACAAAGAAGGCCTGCACCTCTAACCGGTGCTACAACCTCTGATTTTGTGCCATCCTCATGTACCATCTCATCATCCTCAACATAATACTGGGGTAGGGAAGGGGTCACGTGCCTTTGCTCAGCCGCCACCAGAGCTCCATCTCTAGCGAGTGTCGCTCTCCCTCTTCCCCTTCCCCTACTTCGCCCTTGAACCACCAGTCTCGTAGTTGGAGCTTCTACCCTCTATCTATTACATCTACTATTTACCATATGTGGAAAAAAGAATGAAGAAGTTTAGATACCAATTTGGATCACCATATACTAATTGGAATCAAGTTATAACACGAAGGAAAAAACAAGGGATAGTTTTCTAAAGTTCTGTAGCTTCTCGAAGAATAGTACAGAAGTCATTTGGATCACAATTAATGTCTCGAAACAGCCACCAAAATATGCCTTGTACTCAACAAAAGAAGACAAAGTGCAGTATCAGTACACAAAAACAATAATGTACTGGTAAGCTCATCAGCTAGTTCTAAGATATGAAATATGAACAAACAACCATAACTTAGTAAAATAGGACAACATGTATAAATAAAGTAAAGTACATATGAGCAAGACTCTCGGTCATCAACCTAACTTAACCACCATAGAAGACATATCCAAGAACCTATAAATTATAGCAACCCGGACCACCCAAGGATCTCTAGGACATCATCTATAGCATTCAACATGCAATCCCGGTTTACTCAAGAAGCCACCTTAGCACTTAAACATACCAACCCGGCCCCTCATGGACCAATATGTAATAATAACATAATAACATATAAGCCTGGTTTACTCATGGAACCAAACACAGAACAACAATCAAACCCATACCAGGCATGGTGCCTATGCCAACCATAAATGAATTTGTACCAGGCGTGGTACTAGATCTAACTGAGGAATAAACACGTACCATGCATGGTACCCGAGTCAACCGTAAATCTGTATTAGGCGTGGTACATGATCCAACCAAAGAATCACAGATATCACAATAATCACAACTATAATGAATAACATACCACACTTGTACAACTAACAAGCATTCAAAATAAGTTCATTGCTTGAGAATGACACTTAAGATATCACTAACATTTCTTCCCTTTTTCCCTAAACAAACATGGCGCAAGTAATACTAATGATACAATTATTATGCAGACATTACAAATTTGGAATTACAACAACCATCACCTACCTCAATCCAAGCTTGAATGCTCTACTGGACTCGAGCTTTCCCATTTCTTGTAACTCTATGTTGGTCGTGGTCTAAGAACAAAAGGTAAGCACATAATCAATCACAATGGCTAAATACCACAGATTAAATCATAAAACTAAATCCCAGACCAATTTCATGATCACTTCTCCCGTTCAAGGTCTTACCACCATAATTTCACCTAATTACTACCAATTCCATGGTTACACTAGTGAATTACGGTAAAGGAATCGTAAATAAGCAACTTAAACCAAGAATCTAAGGTTTTATGCACTAACATTCCCTTTTACACCATATAAGTAGACCTAGGCTAAGTTAAACCCTCTATACAGCCTGTAACAAGCGATTCTAAGACAAGGAAATTGTAGTACTAGTTTACAAGGATAAAACACTTACCTTTACAAATAATTTTTGTGGGGAAATAATGGAGTTCACCCAAAAATGCCTCTGCCTTCCCCAAAATGCCTTTTGTGAAATAATGAGCATTTTTAGGAAAGTTTCTGCATTTACAGCGATTAATCCCTCTATAGAGGCCCAATCCCGCTATAGTGGCACCACCATAGCGGCAACCTCTCGCTATAGAGGAGTTGACTGAGTCTGACTTAAGCTATAGCAGGAATTTCATTACTATAGCAACATCACGGTAGCACCCTGTCACCTGCTATACCGGGTTTCAAGGGACAGAAACTCAGAAATCCTTCCAATTTTTCCCATTTCACAACACACCCTCAAACTTAATGTCCCGGACCAACCCCTTTACATCAAGTTTTATATTGGGAGTTGTACTCACCCCAATTCAGTTCCGAAATGTCTTACAGACTCCTTAATGGCATAGCAAATAGAAAAACAAGATCATACTTAATCATTTGCCCAATCCTTCCCCGGATTGACCTAGACCTCATCTCGCTCATATTTCTTTCAAGACTACCCTATTTAAATTTCCAACTCTCCAACCTAAAAGTTTTCTAACATGATTTCTTGAATGATTAGCTCACCCATAATGATAGGAAGGGTCGTTACACAAATGCTCTATTTCAGAATACACTTTTCAAGCTTAAGAGATCACAAAACTAACCTATTGTGGTAGTCCCTATAATTACGTACTACAAATTCACTCACAGTCCTAGAACTTCTTACAGAGGTCTACATGACTATATCACCCCTAACAAAATACAATACCTCAAAACATAACATGACAATTCAAGATTTATCACAATTATACATAAGACCAGATTTTAGCCTTAAACCGCCCCACCTTGAGATTTTTATTAACTCAACTCACTAGGAGAAACTCTAATAGGGTACTCAGGCCGTAACAATTTCATAACAAGTTTGAAGGTCATTACAAATTCTTTAAGCTTTGGGTAAATTAATATTCTAATAAATTTCCAGCTTTTTCCTTGGGGGCTCAGAGTTGGCTTTTGGGTTGAACGTTTGGACCCAAAATCTAAGTTTAGTAATATGGGTGTCTATAGTTTTGTATTCTTATGTTGAATCCATATTTGAATAGATTAAGCTCGTTTGGAGTCTCTACAGAAAGAAAATACTTTGGTTTGACTTTGCGAGTCTTATCTTAAGGCATGTTAAGACTTTTTTTGACTCTCTTTTGAAGTTCTTATATGTTAGTTGCTTGTTGAGGAGTAATGAGGATAATGGGTCCCACATAGATGGATGGCGAGTATGTATATGGGTACTGGTGTTTGATAAAGGTTTAAAACATATAATCGACTTAATTGGGATATTTTCCCTTGCTTTGATTGTTGGATATAGTGTGGAAAATGGATTAGTGATTCTATCAGACCTAATAGTTGTTGATATTGATTGTACTTTCCCTTTTGGGTGCAATTTGAATAGATAGATTGAGATCGATGATATTTGGGCTTGTCACCAGTGTTTTTTAGTTGAGTATGGCCTTGTGTATCTGGATTAAGATAATTGTGTTTATCTTATTATTGTGAATTGGATATACTCAATCATATTCATATCATGGAATTGATTAAAAGATATTTTGAGAATTATGTTTGAAATCACTTGCATACCCGATGGGAAAGTGTTCTTGGGGAATTTTATCGACTTTTAACTTGCATGCCTGATGGAAAATTATTCTGGGTAGCCTGGTGGAAAATAGTTCTAGATGGATTCATGATTTGCATGCCCAATATAAAATTATTCTGGTGGGTATATGGACCATACGAGTCCCTCATGAGTCTCAACTAGCTATACAGTGAAGTGGGTGTATATTGTAGCATTCATTGCATCATAATGCATCCATCTCATCATTTTTATTTGATTGTCTTCATTGTGATTGTATACTGTGATTGGTGAGTTATGATTATTAATTTGGAAATGAGGACTTACAGACTTGAATAGTGGTTATGTGCCATATTATTGTTAGTATCTGCTAGTCTAGGTGTGGTCTTCCTGTTTGCAGGTGTTCGAGGTTATATTTGGTAGTAGTATCTTAGTTGGTTCTCGCCCTCTTTTTGAATTAGGGTTGGTCGATGTTGCTGCTAAGTACATATGGTTATACTCAAGCTTGTTTATTTTTTGCACTTTACGTGCAGGCACTGAGTTGGTGGTCCCCGAACATTGATTATGTGATTATCATGTGGATGCTCTCTAGAGATCTTTGAGGTAGCAACTGTTGATCCTAGCAACTACCAGATTTTCTCTATCTTCGTCTTTATGCTTATTTCGCATTACGAGACACTCTTGGACTCATTCATTGTACTCATTATTTTACAGACATATACCTTGTGACTACCAGACCTTGGGTTGTTGCTGACTTTCGTATGCTTCCTTACAATTGGTTTATGAGATTATTTTTGAGATTTAATATTATGTCTATTTTCTTTCGCTTTCTATTCTTGTCAGCTTTTGATGTATGTGTGAGGTTTGGCTTACTTATCGTAGTGAGTGTGATAGATGCCATCATGATCGAGTTTTTGATCGTCACAAAAATTATTAATGTATTAGATAATTTAGGTTAGTTTTTATCCATTAATTTTAGGTTAATGTTAGTATTTGAACGTGTTAGTGAATTTTTTAGGTTCAATTTGATTTAGGTTAATTTTTTCAATTATCGGTATGTTTGGTATGAAGGAAGATATTTTCCTAATTTTTCATGTTCGTTTGGCTTAAAAATTTTGGAAAACATTTTCCCTTGGAAAACAAGTTCCTTCAAAATAAGGAAAATGATTCCTTAATCAAAGTAGGGAAAACAAGTTCAATTTTCATAACACCCCGACCACCACCTCCTACTACCCCCCCCCACCCCCGACCCACAAAAAAAATTAAAAATTTAAAAATTTATTTTTTAAAAAATTCAATTTTTTTTCTTACCTCACCTCCACCCCCTACCCAACCGCCCTACCAGCTCCCCCACCCAAAAAAATTTAGAATTTTTTAAATTTATTTTTTAAAGAATTAATTTTTTTTTCTTGCCCCACCTCCACCTTCTACCCCCCATCCCACCCCCACCCCCTACCCGCCACACCCACCCCTTACCACACCTCCCACCCCTTAAATAAAAAATTAAAAAATTTAAAATATATTATTTTTAAAAAAATAAAATAAAAATTCTTATCCTACATCCACCCCCTAGCCTGACCCCCCCACCCCACCCCTACTCGCCACCACACCCCCACCACACCTCCCACCCCCTCCTCCCCGAAAAAAATTAAAATTTTTAAAAAAATCAAAAAATAATTCTTACCCTACCTCCCCTCCCACCCCACCCCCTCCCCCAAAAAAAATTAAATTTTTTTACCTCACCTCCACCTCCTACCAGGCCCGCCCCCTCCCTCCACCCCCCACCCCAAAAAAAATAATTTTTTTAATGTTATTTTTCAAGAAAATTCAATTTTCTTTTCTTATCCACCCCCCCTTCTCCAAAAAAAATAATTTTTTTTTAATTTTTTTTTAAAATTATAATTTTTTCATTATCCCACCCCTTTACCTTATTCGTTCTCATTATTTTGTGTTAAATATATACAAATGCTTTTAGAAATGTTTTCCCTATTTGCGTACCGGACACAAGAAAATAAGTAAGAAACAACTTGTTTTCCTAGAAAATATTTTCCTCCGTACCGAACACACCCTATATAATTAGTGAATGATTTTGGATTGAATGTGATTTTAAGAAGTTTCAATTACATTAATTTATATAAACTTCAATTTGTAATTGTATGAACTTGAATTTGTTAGTAAACTATATGAATTTGAATTTGTTAGTGAATTGTATGAACCTGAATTTATTAAATTTCAATTACATTATTAGTGAATTATTTAGGTTGAATTTGATTTTAGGTTGAATTTATGAAGTTTTTAAGTTGAATTTGTGATGAATTTATGTTGAATTTGTTTAAGTTTAATTTGTGAGGATTCTAGAAGGTGTATGAACTTGATGATTTTAGGTTGATGAATCTGTGAAGATCTTTGGTTGAATTTATGATGAATTTTCTTTTGGTAGAAAGATAGTTAGAGTAAAATTATTAGAAGAAAAATTATAAATTTAAACTTATACATTTGATGGATTTTGAGTGATTGAGTTAGAAATTAAAACTTAGTGATTAAGTTAGAAGCAAAATTAGTGATTGAAAATATAAAGACCCATTTCGTCGTTACTGAAAATATCTGCGGTAAAGACATAAGAACCTTAATTTCTATAGGTGTTATGGTCAATTCCTTAGTGTGGGAGTGCCATAGATATGAATTAAGGTCGTACAAAACTCCTAGCACAAAGTGGAGTTGAAAACATTCTTACCGATTGAGTTTTGATATAAGTTTTTACTAGGGTCAATTTTAAATAATCAGCCCTCTTAGAATATGAAGAGTTACCAGGCCCATGATCTATCAGATTAAAGGTCGTCGAGTCTTCTTTCCAACTCCACCGACTATTTGATAATTCAATTCAACAACAAAAATTTATGATTGTTTTTACTGAAAGGTGTCTGTGCTGAAAAGTTGAGGTCTGTTGTAGCGACCCTAGTCCGTTGTAGCGAGCATAGGTCAGTTAGAGCAGTGATGAGTAGTGATTTAAGTTTATTTTGACGGGTTTTACATCATAAACTCAAAAAAATTATTCTAGAGCCTTACAGGGGAGATTTTCCCAAGGTTAGGGTGAAAATTCATTGTTGAGAGAAGATTATTACTCCCTTTTTACATCGATTAATTAGTTCTTCTTTTATAATCATCAGAATGGGGAATTATGGTAAAATTCATGGGGGTTAAAAACCTAGGTTCATGAAATTATGGAAAAAACCTATGAGTATGTGTATTATTACCTAGAATTACTTCTAGATTGTTAACTAGCGCTTCCTAGCATGAATTCGTTATTCTAAAACATGAATTTTAGTGGTTGGGAACCTTGAGTTCAATAAAAATGAGACCTTTACCATTAAAACTCCATTAATTGAGATAACATGAGTATGATAGAACTAGTTAATAATTAATTAATCCTTGGGTAATGATATAGACCGTGAATAACGTAGCATGAGTGGATTTGTATCCCTAAAGTGTTTATTTAAAGATTAATTGATTAATTACTCTTATAATTCCTTATTTATTAGATAATTGAATATTCTGAGGCATGAAGGAAGGGAAGCTGTCACGACCCAATTTCTCGGCCATGATGGCACCTACAACATCCTAGTAGGCGAATCAATCCCCGTAGCCCGAAATAATTAGTCATGGTCTACTATCTAACAGTTAAGCGAAAGAGACGATATAACCAAGCTGAAGCAAAGGAACAAGATGAAAAGATAGATAACATGAATATATACAAATCCAAAAGCTAAACCAAACCCCAAAACCTGGTATCATAGTATAGAGCCAGAACTACATCAGAAGAGTACAACGATCCAAAATAATATATACAGATGTCTCTAGATAGTAATAGAGTACATACAACAAAAGATAAAACAAAAATCTAAGCTCCGATCGACTAGAGCTCACCCTCAGTCTGAAGATATCCCAAAATAGCTCCTCGCACGAGTTTCCAACGAGCTAACAGCGATGGCCCATACTAGGATCTGCACCAGAAGATGCAGAGTGTAGTATGAGCACCAAATGCGAAGCATAAGGTACCCAGAAGGTATCACAGGCCGACTGGGCATATATAAGATAAAAGGGCAGTAATAGACAGAATAGAAACAAATAGTCACAGAAGGCAACGAATAAGCACACGGAAGCTAGAACGGAAGGGATACAAGCAAGACAACACACATGGCTAGTTACTAGAATATGCATCACATGTGAAAGAAAGAAGCACGTACCCAGGATCCGAAGCACGTACCCAGGATCCTCTCAACAACAAGTAAATAAAGAGAGATTCAGAAAGTAGGGGGTATACTGGTAACCTTAAATAGATAGAGAAAGAGAGAAAAGATAACAATAATCATGCTCGAATATGAGATACAACAACCCAAATAAGCCTACTAATCTCAAGCTAAGAGCTAACAACGAAAACCCAAGCACAACTTAATCAATATCAAGAGTCATAAGAACCCCAATAGGAACCGATAGTGCGAAATAGTAATCATAATTCTACCTATAGTCCCACAGGCACCCATACCCTTGAGGAACACAAACAAGTGAAGACAAATCCTCTGGCATCCCATACTATCGGAGCATACACTCAGCAAATAGCAAACAAGGATGGAACATCTCACAAAGGGATGGTATGATACATGATGAGAACCGAGTGGAATAGTAACCCTGTATGTACCTTCTTCGGCGCCTAAGGGCCCAATAGGTAGGTTCCATGGAAGGACAATGCCCATATACCTCTACTCTGTCGTATACCCCTCCTCTAGCATACGTAGCCCAAAGACCCAAGCCCAGAACGACAAGGTCCATAGAGGTCCCGGACTCCATACTATAACTCAATCTCAAGAATATCATCCGGAGTAAGTCCGAATTCAAGCTGGAGACTTCAAGTCTCAAATATGCATGCGCAGACTCTGTCCAGGTCTAAAACAGTTAAAAGTGTTTCAAAACCCCACCAAGGGTTCCCGGGCATAACCGGGTATAAAATAGTAGTAAAATATCTCTGGTGCTTTGTCCGATCGAGTCTAATGCCATCTCAAATCAGTAAAAAAACTCAACTAGCACTGCGGCCTTGTCGAGTCTAGCATTAGTAGTAAAACTGGTGATAGAAATGATAGTTTAACACTCTTTTACCCCAAGAAGATCCATAGGTTAAGTCAAACCCTTCCTAAGTTATTTGCTCTCAAAAATGGGCACCAGGGCCATGCAAAGTTTATAAAATCAATACTAGTAGGCCCGAAGCCAAAATCATAGCAAGATGTAGTAGGAAACCTCTTTATATGCATCAAAATGACATGATCAAGACAAATAGCCGCCCAACAGCTTACAAATAACCTATCCTCCCTGTACAGGCTTCTATCGCTCTACAACACAAATAGCCAGCATAATATCATGATAACGATGTCCGGGACTCACGGACACCCCCGAATATCCCATCATCTATGGTCTAGAGTCAAAACAAGGCCATACAGGACCATAAGGGTGAAATTATCAACTACGAGGAATACTACATACAACGGAGGAAAGAAACGAGATGAATCATGGAAAAAGCGGTCAAGGTCTGTAGGTCCAAGCTAATAACCCAACCTAAGGATGTCAATTAGTATAATTTTATCCGATTGATGCTAAGTCTAGAGAGTTTAAACCGTAACCTACCTGTCGTTTGATGGCAAGCTGCTGGGATAACGATATCCAAGCCCGAATCACTCCAAAAAGCTTCGAATGATAATCATACTATCAAAAACATATATAGCACATTAAAATGAGTCTACTGATACCCATATTGCTATACTTATAGCAGGTCAAAAATTGAGTTACCATCAATCCCCTGGGCCCAGCAACTCGAGGCTGGAAATGAAAGTGCATATGTTGATCCCGACGATCACATGGGTACAGGCCCCAAAAATTGGGGCAATTGAGCAAGGGTTCGAGCTCAAAAATAGCCCACCAAGTTCAAGAAGCAAGAAGGGAATGGAAGGAAAAGAGAATCGGGAATTTAGCATGAAGCACTTACCACAAATAGGGAATTAAGCCAAGGATGAGAATTTGAACGGTCCCATGAGCATGCACTTTCATAAGAGGGAAGAACCTATAACAATTTTCGAGCTTTGAGACAAGGGCAACAATGGTGAGAGTTTAAAGAATGAAGAATTGGAATTTTAGTAACGAGCTTACCGGATTAAATTGATGAGAAACGACCATGATGCTATGATGTAATTACCACAGGAATTTGGTGGTCAAAAGTGGAGCAGGGGGGTGTTTAGAAGCTAGTAGCTATGGAGAAAATGAGTCCGATTTTGAAAATGAGGAAAGAAGGAGGAACAAGTTAAATGCTGCCAGCGGTTGCCGCAAATTCAGACAAACCACAGCAAATGTGGAAGCCACAAATGTGTTGGATCGCCGTAAATGCGGAAACCCACAACATTCAGGACCTCCGTAAATACGGAGAGATGTCAGCAAATGCAGTGCTGCAAATGCGGCCTCCCACCGCAAATGCGGTGACCGCAATTGCCGTCAAATGTACGCAATAGCGGAACCAACAAGTTCAGCAACTCAGCCCCAAAACCAGCTAAGTTTAAAAAGCTCGAATGGGCCCTCGGGAAGCATTTGGGGTCTCGCAGACACAAACAGACTATGCTACTCAACTAAAAAGGGCATTCTGAACTAAACAAAATTGATGAAAATCCCAACGGAGGTTGATAGCACAAAAGGTGGCATGCCCCAGAACCAACTTTGGCCAAATTTCTTAACACGCAACACCAAGGCCTAAAATGAGTCCAGAAGCCTCGGGACCCGAACCAAAGTCCCTCTAGTCCAAAGTCAATATTCTGGAGCTAACAAAGCTGTCAGAATTTCCATCTGAGGTCATCTTCTCCAAATGTTGACCAAAGTCAAACTTTCAAGCTTAACTTGGCTAAAACACAAAAACCAAGACAAAACAAAACCGAGAGGTCCCAGAACCCAACCAAGGGTCCATCTAGACCAAAATCCATGCTCCAGATCTAGCGGAACTGTCAGAATTTGATTTCGAGTACATTTACCAAGAATGTTGACTAAAGTCAATGATATTTTAAGTGAAGGCTCTAAAATAGGCAAACGCCCAAAACAACCAAACGAACAACCAGGGCACCAAACTACCGGTCCCATCAAGCCGCAAATGACTTGGGGCCTCTAGAGGAAAGCTCTAACAGTATAATGAATGCATAAACACGAAGATGACTGGAGGGGCTCATCACAACATCCACTACTAAAAAGACTTTCGTCCTTAAAAGTCAAGAAGAAGGGAGTACCTGAAGGCTCAAACTACTGCAGATACTAAGCACGTAACTCACTCTCGGTCTCCCAAGTAGCCTCCTCAACCAGACGATGCCTCCACTGAACTTTCACAACCGAAATCTCCCTAGATCTCAATCTCCTGATATCACTGGCCAGATTAGCTATCGGCTCCTCAACAAAGGATAAACTCTCATCTAACTAGATCGAATCCCAATGCAACACATGAGACTCATCTGGGACATACAGCACAACATCGAGACATGAAAAACTGGGTGCACAGCTAAAAACATCAGAGGCAAAGCTAATTTGTAGGCAACACTATCAACCCTCTGAAGAATCTCACATGGCCCAATGAACCTGGGGCTAAGCTTGCCTCGCCAACCAAATCTCATCACGCCTTTCATGGGCGATACTCGAAGGAATACAAACTCACCAACACTGAACTCCAAGGCATGAAGTCTACGGTCAGCGTAGCTCTTTTGCTTACCCTTGGCTGCTCTAAGTCTATCCTGAATCAAACGGACTCGGTCTAAGGAATCTCTAAGAAAATCTATACTCTACGGTCTGGACTCTAAACCATCAAACTAAGCAATCGATGATCTACAATGCCTACCATACAAAGCCTCAAAAGGTGCCATGACGATGCTCGAATGAAAAATAATATTGTAAGAAAACTCGGCCAACAACACAAACTGATCCAAAGAAACTCTAAAGTCAAGTACACAAGCCCAAAGCATGTCCTCCATGACCTGAATAGTCCTCTCAGACTGGCCATCTATCTGAGGGTGGAAAGCGGTGCTAAGCTGGACCTCAGTACCCAAATCTCGCTGAATAGCCCTCCAGAACTGAGATGTCAACTGAGTGTCGCAGTCTGAAATGATAGAAGCTAGGACCCCCTGCAACCGAACAACCTCATGAAGGTAAATCTAAGCTAACCTCTCTACGTAGTAGGAAGTCTGAATCGATAATAAGTGTGCTGACTTGGTCAGCCTATCAACAATCACCCATATGGAATCAAACCCATGAGAAGTATGATGCAAACCAAAAACAAAGTCCATAGAAATCCCTTCCCACTTCCACTCAGGAATGGGAAGTTGCTGCATCAAACCACCAAGTCTCATGTGCTCAAACTTAACCTGCTGACAGTTCAAGCACCGAGATACAAACTCTGCTACGTCCCACTTCATACCACTCCACCAGTAAAGCTATCTCAAATCTCTATACATCTTTGCTGTGCCAGGATGAATGGAGTATCTAGAACAATGCGCCTTATGAAGCATCAACTGAACCAAATCTCTAACCCTCGGAACACAAAGATGACTGTCGAACCTTAGAATACCATCAAAACCCAACATAGACCAATTGACCTCACCCCAAACTACCTAAAGGTCACACAAACTCTGATCCTCAAACTATAGGCTCTGAATCTGATCAACCAGAGTGGAACAAACCTCAATACTGGCAAAAACTTTGCTAGGATCCGACAAGTCAAGCCTAACCAAATGGTTATACAAGGACTAGATGTCGAAGGCGAACGATCGCTCAGAAGCTGAAAGTGAACCAATGCTACCCATACTCACCGCCTTCCAACTCAAGGCATCCGCTACCACATTTTCCTTGCCCAGATGATATAGAATGGTGAAATCATAGTCCTTCAGTAACTCTATTAATCTCCTCTGCCTCTAGTTCAGCTCTCGCTGACTCGTAATGTACTGAAGACTATGATATTTAGTAAATATCTCGCAATGAACTCCATATAAGTAGTGCCTCCAGATCTTGAGCTCAAAAACTACTGCTGCCAACTCTAAGTCATGAGTGGGGTAGTTGCGGTTGTTAACCTTCATCTGCCTCGACGCATATGCTATCACTCGACCCTACTACATCAACACACAACCAAGACCAACCCCAGAAGCATCACAATACACAAAAAATTTATGACCCTCAACTGGTAAGGTCAAAACTGTAGCTGAAGTCAATAAGGCCTTAAGCCTCTGGAAGCTATCCTCGCACTGATCTGACCACTGAAATGGAACATCCTTCTTAGTAAGCATAGTCAAGAGTGTTGCAATGGAAGAAAATCCCTGAATGAATCGCTTGTAGTAACCCGCTAACCTAATAAAGCTGCGAACCTCGATAGTAGTAGTAGGTCTAGGCCATCACGAACGGCCGAAATCTTACCCGGATCAAATCTAATTCCATCCTTAGACACCACATGCCCTAGGAATGCAACTGACTCAAGCCAAAACTCACACTTTGAGAACTTGGCATAGAGCCGATGATCTCTCAAAGTCTGAAGTACGATCCTCAGGTGTTGCTCATGCTCATCTTTACTCCGGGAGTATACCAGAATGTCATCTATGAAGACTATCATGATCATATCAAAGTAGGGGCTAAGCACCCTATGCATAAATTCCATAACAGTTGCGGGGGCATTAGCCAACCCAAAAGACATCACCAGGAACTCATAATGGCCATAACATGTCCTGAATGATGTCTTTGGGATGTCCTCCGCCCTAATCCTTAAATTATGGTAGACAAACCTCAAATAAATCTTCAAAAACATGGCTGAACCCTAAAGTTGATCAAACAAGTCATCAATCCTCGACATCAGATACCTATTATTCACTGTCACCTTATTCAGCTGCCGATAATCATACACATCCGCATTGACCCATCCTTTGTCCTAACAAATAGAACAGGATCACACCAAGGGGATACACTTGGTCTAATGAATCCCTTAGCTAACAAATCCTGGAGCTGCTCCTTAAGCTCTCTCAACTCAGCAGGAGCCATACGGTAGGGAAAAATAGAAATGGGCCTGGTGCCCAACTCTAAATCAATAGAGAAATCAATATCTCTCTCAGGTGAAAGGCTTGGTAGGTCTATAGGGAACACATATAGGAAGTCTCTAACCACAAGAATAGACTCAGGAGATGAAGGGTCAGCACTAGCATGTCGAACGTATGCTAGATAAACTAAACATCCGCTAGAAATCAACTTCCTAGCTCGAAGACAAGAGATGATCCCAGATGGTGCGCGACTGACAGAACCCTGTCATGCAATCGGGGATACACCGGGCACGACTATGGTAATGGTCTTGGAATAACAATCCAAAACTGCATGGTGAGGGGATAATCAGTCCATGCCTAGTATCACATCAAAATCAAACATATCAAGGATCATCAAATCTCCCCAAGTCTCCAAATCACCAATGGATATCAAACACGATCTCACAATCTGATCCACTACTAAAGAATCTCTTACTAGGGTTGAAACAAAAACAGACACAGATAACGGCTTATTAGCCAACCTCAAACAAGGCAGAAAGTAGGCAGATACATATGAATAAGTGGATCCAAGATCAAATAAATTATAAGCTGGCTGACGACATACAGAAATTATACTTGTAATCACAGCATTCGAGGCCTCTGCCTCTGGTCTCCCAGGGACCACATAGAACTGACGACGACCTCTACCTGCCCAACCGCCATCCCTACTACCTACTCTACCACACGGGGCACTATCTCTAGCCTGACCACCACCTCCTCTAGCCGGTGGCTGAACCACTTGTAAAGGCTCAACTGGCTGAACTGTACCCTCATGGGGTAATCTCTAGTATAATGACCAACCACACCACAAGTAAAACAAGCCCCTGATGACCTACTCTATCGGATGAACCATCGGAACCCGTATGGACACCACAGCCTGATACCCCAGAATCTTCACCTCTCAATTGCTGACCATTGTGACCATACTGACTTCCCTGACCCTGCTCAAACTGAGAACTAGAAGCCTGGAGTAATGCCTGAACCGATCGACTGGTCTGACCCTGATGCTACTGTGGCTGATAACCTTGGCCCCACTGGCCTGAACATTTACCATTATGTCTGAAACCACTGTAGCCATCCTGATGTCGAGGCCTCTTATCTCTGGCCCCAGTGTCATGGCGGCGCGAATCCTTTATATGACGGGAATAGTCCATAATAGCCTGGAATGATCGACCTCTAGAAACCAATATCTCTGCAGGCTCTATAAACTCTCTCCGTAGTCCCCAAACAAATCTATGAACCCTGTCAGACTTAGTAGGCATAATCATGGCCCCAAATGAAGCAAGCTGATGAAAAAGGGTCTTGTACTCTGAGACGATCATAGAATCCAGCGTAAGTGTAGTGAACTCCTCTCTCTGACGCTCTTTGTCGCTCTGTGGTAAGAAATTGGCCATAAAGGACTCACAGAACTCGGACCAAGTCAAAGGAGATGACGATAATAGTTTGCAAGCAACCTGGGCCCTCCACTATAACTTCGCTGGGCCCTCTAGCTGATAGGTAATATAGCCAAACCCGTGAGTCTCCAACAACCCCAAATGGTGCAACATCTCCTCACAGGTAATAATGAAGTCATGTGGATCCTGACCCAACGTACCAAAAAATCTTGGTGGTGCCAATCTCAGAAACCTACTCAAGGTCTTCTGCTCCCCATCTGTCATAGCTGGGCGACGAGCAAGAGGTTGTGCAGCTGATGGAATTGGAATAACCTCGGCACGGGGAGCTGCAGTAGCAGGTTGTGCTCCTGAACTCTGAACACCCAAGGCTACCCCTTGAGCGGATGTTTGTGCTACCTCAGAAGGTTGCTCTCCAATCCTGACCAATAGCTGAAGTAGGAAACCCCGAATATCTGATGTCTGAGTTGGGGTTGAAGCTGGCACAGAGACTGGTACTGGAACTGGTACTAGAGCTGGTGGTACCTGGGTTGTCCCTGGGTCCACATGCTGCTTCTCAAGAACAAACTCTGGCTCATAATTGTACTCGGGCTCTCTCTCAGCTCTAGTAGCTCTAGCAGATACCACTTCTCAGGGATGTCCTCGACCCCTACCTCTACGACCTCCCCAGCCTCTAGCTAGTGTCGGGGGTGCTAGAGTCGGAGGCTCGTCTCTGCCTGACTCCGATGACCTCATACGAACCATCTGAGGAAGAGTGAATCAGAACAAGTGAGATTTCCAAATACTTTCAGGGATACTACGCACGAGATAAAAGCAAGAAAATTCCATGTTTCTTAATATGTCATGGTAGCCTCCCAAAGATTGAGTACGGACGTCTCCGCTCTTATCCACAGGAGTCTATTAGACATTGGTTGTTATACCTATGACACTGGTGAACCTAGGGCTCTGATACCAAGCTGTCACAACCTAATTTCTCCGCCATAATGACACCTACAACCCCAGTATGAAAACCAATCCTCATAGCCCAGAAAGATTAGTAATGGGCTACTATCTAATAGCTAAGCAGAAGAGACGATATAACCAAGTGGAAGAAAAGGAACAAGATGAAAAGATAGATAACAGGAATATATACAAATGCGAAAGCTAAACCAAACCCTAAAACTTGGTATCATAGTATAGAGCCAAAACTATATCAAAAGAGTACAACGATCCAAAATAATATATATAGATGTCTCTAAATAGTAATAGAGTACATACAACAAAAGATAAACCAAAAAGCTAAGCTCCAATCAACTAGAGCTCACCCTTAGTCTTAAGATATCCCAAAACAGTTCCTCGTACGAGTCTCTACCGAGCTAACAGCGATGGCCCCTACTAGGATCTGCACCAGAAGATGCAGAGTGTAGTATGAGCACCAAATACGAAGCATAAGGTACCCAGTAGGTATCATAGGCCGACTAGGCACATATAAGATAAAAGGGAAGTAATAGACAGAATAGAAAAAAATAGTCATAGAAGGCAACGAATAAGCACACGGAAGCTAGCATGGATGAGATACAAGCAAGACAACACACATGGATAGCTACTAGAATATGCATCACAGGTGAAAGAAAGAAGCACATACCTGGGATCCTCACAACAACAAGTTAATAAAGAGAGATTTTGAAAGTAGGCGGTATATCGGTAACCTCAAATGGATAGAGAAAGAGAGAAAGGATAACAATAATCATGCTCGAATATGAGATACAACAACCCAAATAAGCCTACTAATCTCAAGTCAAGAGCTAACAACGGAAACCAAGCACAACTTAATCAATATCCAAAGTCATAAGAACCCCAATAGGAACTGATAGTGCAAAATAGTAATCATAAGTCTACCTACAGTCCCACGGGCGCCTACACCTCCGAGGAACACAAATAAGTGAAGACAAACCCTTGAGCATCCCATACTACCATAGCGTACACTAAGCAAATAGCAAACAAGGGTGGAACCTCACACAAATGGATGGTATGATGCATGACGAGAACCGGGTGGAATACAAACCTCTATGTACTTCTTCCGGTGCCTAAGGGCCCAGTAGGTAGGTTCCATGGAAGGAAACTGCCCGTATACCTCTACTATGTCGTATACCCCTCCTTTGACACACGCAACCCAAGGCCCCAGTCTTAAAACGGCAAGGTCAATGGAGGTCCCGGACCCCATACTATAGCTCAATATCAAGAATATCGTCCGGAGTAAGTCCGGATTCAAGCTGGAGACTTCAAGTCTCAAATATGCATGACCAGACTCTGTCAAGGTCTAAAATAGTGGAAAGTCTATCAAAACCCCACCAACAGTGCCCGGGCATAACTGGGTCTAAAATAAAAGTAAAATATCTCTGGTGCTCGGTCCGACCTAGTCTAATGCCATCTCAAATTGGTAAGAACACTCAACTAGCACTACGGCCCTGCCAAGTCTAGCATTAGTAGTAAAACTGGTGATAGAAATTATAGTTTAACACTCTTTTACACCAAGAAGATCCACAGGTTAAGTCAAACCCTTCCCAAGTCATTTCCTGTAAAAAAGGGCCCCCCAGGGCTATGCAAAGTTTAGAAAATCATTACTAGTAGTCCAAAAGACAAAACCGTAGTAAGATGTAGTAGGAAACCTCTTTATATACATGGAAATTACATGATCAACACAAATAGCCGCCCAGAAGCTCACAAATAACCTATTGGCCCTGCACAGGCTCCAATCGCTCTACAATACATATAGCTGATGTGCCGCCATTCTACGGCACATTTGACTCCTTTAAACTAAGAATAATCGTGAGTTCTCAAGCAATCGTCATCGTTTTTGATGTTTTTATGTTATATTTGCAGGAAATAGAGACAAACATAGAAAAGGAAGGAAATATGATCAAAAGAGCGCCACTGGATAAGAGTGGTGGCCGGGATGACTGGCCACCACGCACTTGGTGGGCCGTCACCCAGGCCACCAAGCCTGGCAGCAACACTGCCTAGTGGCGACGGCCACCCTGACGGCCAGTCACACATGTGACGGTCCGTCAGGTGGGCCACCAAGTTGAGCAGCCTCACTGCCTAGTGGCGACGGCCACCCTAACGGCCAGTCACACATGTGACGGTCCGTCAGGTGGGCCACCAAGTTGGGCAGCCTCACTGCCTAGTGGCGACGGCCACCCTGACGGCCAGTCACACATGTGACGGTCCGTCAGGGTGGGCCACCAAGTTGTACGCGGATTCCGAAAAATCTATTTTTGGGTTTATTTCCTGGACTGCTATAAATACCCTGTGTTAGGGTTATTTTATTCATTCATTATCCAATAGTTCTACGATATTTTTGAGCGAGTTTGGAGAGGAAAACACGACACAAAATGTTTTTCTTCTTCTCTTCCATTGTTCTTCCATTGTTCTTCCATTGTTCTTGGATTTTTGGCTTCTTGTTCTTGGATAATTGAAGTTTGTGTTCATATATCGTAAGAATCTTCTCTCTTTATTATGAATATGATTTTCTTCTCTTTCCCGAATAGCATGAGCAACTAACTTCCCACAACTAGGGTTGTGGGAGCCATGGCAAAAGTAGCAATATAGATTCCGGGTAGCGTAGGATTCAATTTATATGTTGTCACGTTGTTAATCATTCGTTATTAACGTTTTCTAGTGGTTGCAAACATTAGAACATGCCTAGGTTTAATTTGCTTGAGCAAAGAGATTAAAACCGGGAAATTTGATTAACGACGAGGATTCGAGAGTACCAACTCTCGTCTTATGATTAATGCTGTAACTAGATTAATCTACTTGATGTTTATGATTGAAATAAGAAATTTCACCTTTTCAAGTTCGAGAGAATTGAAAAGGAAATTCATCTATTTGGTTGAGAAACGTTTAGATGATACCATTAATTCAATCACATCGTGATATACATATAGAATGAACCCGGTTAAGCTTTGAGTCAAAATTGTTACGACGCCATGGTGAACACTTCCCTAGTTCATTCTCATATTGATTATTAATCGTACATTAGTATTTGCTTGGATCAAATATTGTTCACACAACCCCCCCCCCATTTACCGGAAACTATTGACTACTAGTCAACTAATTCACTAACGATTTAATTTGCACCTTATTCCCTGTGGGATCGACCCCCACCTTAGTTGGGTTCTATATTTGACGATGACCGCTTACGCTTCGTAATTGGAGTTGTAATTTGGGCGTATCAATAGCCAACATAATATCACGATAATGATGTTTGGGACTCACGGACACCCCCGAATAGCCCACTATCTATGGTCCAGAGTCAAAATAAGGCCACACAGGACCATAAAGGTGATATTATCAACTACGAGGAATACTACATACAACGGAGGAAAGAAATTAGGCGAATCAAGGAAAAATGGTCAAGGTCTGTGGTGCCAAGATAATAACCCAACCCAAGGATGTCATATAGTATAATTTTATCCGATATATGCTAAGTCTAGGGATTTTAAATCGTAACCTACCTGTCGTCCGACGATAAGCTTCTGGGACAACAATATCCAAGCCTGAATCACTCCGAGAATCTCTGAATGATAATCAAACTATCAAGAACATGAATAGCATATTAAAACGAGTCTACTGATACACATATTACAATACTTATAGCGGGGTCGAAAATTGGGTTACTGGCGGGCCCATGGCCCTCACAACCCGAGGCCAGAAGCAAAAGCGCACATGATGATCCCGACAATCACACGGGTGCATGCCCCAAAAATTAGGGCAATTGAGCAAGGGTTCGAGCTCAAAAACAGTCCACCAAATTCAAGAAGCAAGGCAGGAATGGAAGGAAAAGAGAATCGGGAATTTAGCATGAAGCACTTACCACAACTAGGGAAACACGCCAAGGATGAGAATTTGAACGGTCCCATGAGCATGCACTTTCATAAGAGGGCAGACCCTATAACAATTTTCGAGCTTTGAGACAAGGGAAACAATGATGAGAGTTTAAAGAATGAAGAATCAGAATTTTAGTAGCAAACGTACCAGATTAAATTGACGGAAAATGACCACGATATTATGGTATAATTACCCCAGGAATTTGGTGGTCAAAAGTGGAGCAAGGTGGTGTTTAGGAGCTGGTAGCTATGGAGAAAACGAGTTGGGTTTTGAAATGAGGAAAGTAAAAGGAGGAACAAGTTAAGTGCTGCCAGAGGTTGCCGCAAATGCGGACAAACCACCGCTAATGCAGAAGCCGCAAATGTGGTGGATCGCCGCAAATGCAGAAACCCACAGTATGTAGTACCTCCGTAAATGCGGAGAGTTGTCCGCAAATGCGGCCTCTCACAGCAAATGCGATGATCGCAATTGCGGTCAAATGTACACAATAACGGACCCAACAGGTTCACCAACTCAGCCCCAAAACCAGCTAAGTTTAAAAAGCTCAAATGGGCCCTCGGGAAGCATTCGGGGTCCCGTGGACACAAACAAACTATGCTACTCAACTAAAAATGACATTTCGGAAACAACACAATCAACAAAAATCACAACGGAGGTCAATAGCACAAAAAGTGTGCCCCACGCCCAAAACCAACTTTGGCCAAATTTCCCAACACGGAACACCAAGGACTAAAATGAGTTCGGAAATCTCGGGACCCAAACAAAAGGTCCTTCTAGCCCAAAATCGACATTTCAGAGCTAACAACGCTGTAAGAATTTCCATCTGAGGCCATCTTCTCCAAATGTTAACCAAAGTCAACTTTCAAGCTGAACTTGTCTAAAATACAAAAACCAAGACAAAACAAAACCAACAGCTCACACAAGCCAACCAAGGGTCTATCTAGACCAAAATCCATGCTCAGGAGCTAACGGAACTGTCTGAATCCGATTTTGAGCATGTTTACCATGAATGTTGACTAAAGTCAATGATATTCTAAGTGAGGGCTCTAAAATAGGCAAACACCTAAAACAACCAAACAAATAACCAGGGCACCGAACTACCGGTCTCAGCAAGCCATAAATGACTTGGAGCCACTACAGGAAAGCTCTAACAGTACAATCAATGCGTAAACACGAAGATTACTGGATGGGTCATCACAGAAGGAGCATACGTGGTGTGGCTTGTTTCACTAGAAGAAAAATCCTTATCTAAGACCAATATTTAGGGACGAGCTATTGATCCCGTCTTTAAAAAATATATATATAGGGACGAGATTATTATTCGGTCCTTAATATTATATTTTATTGCGAAGGTACTAAATCTCATCCCTAAAAAAACTTAGCAACTGGTCCTAAATTTTAATTGAGATGTGATGAGAGGGACAAAGTGTGCCAAAACTAATACTAAAATATTAAAATTCTGAAATAAAATTCTAAAGCGCCAAAAAAAACATTCTGGAGTAAAAATTCTAAAGAATTCAACTTTGGCATACAAGAAAATAGAAGAGACAAAAGAACTGCGGATACAAATCCTGCAACACTCTCTCAGACTACCCAGGTAACCTTCTCGATCGGACGATTCCTAACGAAACAAGACCAATAAAAGCAAACCAGCCTTAACTCCTCCCTAGCCAAGATACATTCCAATCTTTTAACTCCAAACTCCAAAGATCTACCAACCAAACTGAACCTCAAGATTCTCAACCGGAAAGCACTGACACAACACCAAAACCAGAGAATCAAGTCAATCAACATAGATAACCCAAATTCTCTATTGCCACAACCAAGCTCACCCAGAAAGTCACCAACCAAAACTCTAACTCATAACTCATAGATTCACAAACTCTTTAGACTGAACTGAACCCCTTTGCACCATAATCATGCAGCTTTACACAATTCAAACACTCGAGGCACCCTCGAAACATCAACTGACCCACCCGAGATCTGTAGTTCCCGCTACACTCAAACTCGAACTAGGTCACCTTTACACTCGGACTCTATCTAAGCTAAGCTTTAGTCTACTATCCGGTGACATCCAAAATACCAACCCGTAACATATCTTCAAAAACTGGAGTAACCTATCCCGACTGACCATCAACCAACAAATAGATGTTTTTGCTAAGATCAAACACAACACTTGAACCCATTTGAACCAACCATGTGAGCTCAACTAAAACTTGCACACCAGGGTTGGAAAAGGCATGCATGGCCACTATGTGTCAGCAGAGAACCTCCCAACTGTAGAAAAAAACCAACCTCATTGAACCATGCTAAGCCCGAGTCAACTGAAAGCGAATGAACCAGGGCAATCTTCCCAAAAGACCCAAACCAAAACCCAAACTTTGCAAAAAGTGTGGTAAGCCTATCACGAAGCCTGTAGCCATCAACTAAGCTCCAAGCTCTAGAAGTACCGTTGCTTATCTACATACTCGAACACCATTTGAATTTAGGATCACCTTACTAGACTCACTTATGAAAGAAGTTTGTCATGCCGCAACTATCAAGTCAAAATACCCTGTAGGCAAAGTAAAAGATGTCCGGAACCTAAGGTCGCCATCTAGCTATGAAAAATTTGCATAAACCTTCAACTCACCCCTTTGGCTCGAAATATTTGCTCTACTGTATCTGCACACAAACCAACAAATCCAAAGCATACAACATACCAAGCTTCTGGTCCACACTAGCTGAGTCTAACTAACACTAGAATCCCACACAACAGACCACAACTCTGAGAGTTCACTAAATCAAACTTTCAACCCTCGGAATACAAAGACGTCCAAAGTTGAATTCTTTAGTCTCTGGTAAAAACATTCTGGAGTTAAAATTCTAAACATTCTCTTCGTTGTGGAGAGAAGTCAACCAAGAATTCCAAGCATACAATGCTAGCACAAAAGATGATCATAACATAGAAACATAGGTGAAAGAAAGAAGAACGCACCTGGAATCCTTGCAACAACAGTATATATAAAGAGAGAGTTTAGAGACATGGTGGTATACCGGTAACCTCAAGTAACGAGGGAAAGAATGAAACCAAGTCAACATATTCAACCTAAAAGCAATATACGAACAGAATCATGCTAAAACACCATTCAAGATAAGAGAAACAGGTAACCACCTCCCAATTTCAAACCTAGGGTGGAATAAACTACGCCACAAAGCACCGAAAGCCACTACTCAGAACCACAATAAATAGAACTCCCTAGCTCAGAACTGCCCAGAAGGCAACATAAACAGTGCCTCATATCAATAAGGGACCCACTAATCCATCAATGATCAAAATATCCAAAAATCGGAGCCTCAATAGGCTAGAACCCACTAAATCACCAAGTACCAAAGGCCATAACAAGCTCTATAATATGAGATAAGCAATAATATCTACCTACAGTCCCAATGGCCTCCCATACAATCGAGGAACATAATCAGGTGAAAACCAACCCTCCGGCAGCTCATACTACCAGAGCGTACACTGAGCAAACAACAAACAAGGGTGGAATCTGAATACAATATGCATGTTAGTGTGATATGATAGAACCAAGTGAATAGAAGTGTCGTATGTTACCCCCTCCGGTACCTAAAAGGCCCAATAGAGGTAGGATATATGGAAGGAATTCTTCCGAGTACCTCAACTCTACCATACACCCCTCATCCAGCATTCACGACTCGTTTCCCCTGGCTCGATCGGCAAGATCCATGGAGGTCTACTCGTAGACCACATACTAAAATCACAAATCTCAAAGTACAACCGCCGGAGATTTTCCAGATCTAGATCAATAATTGAAATCTCATAACAAATGCTCAGAATTGAATCGGGTCTAAAACAGTAGTAGTGATCTCAACAACCCTTATAAAGGGTGCCCAGAGTGTATCCGGGTCTAAATAAGTAATCAAGTCTCAAAGTCCCCAAACAGGGTGCCCGACATGTATCCGGGTCTAAATCCATAGAAAATCATATCTAGCGCTATGGAACAGTCGAGCCTAGTATCAGTATGAAAATCAGTGGTGAAATCATTAAAATATCCTCTTTAATCTAAGAGGTTTCATAAAAAATAGTACCAAAACCTTTTTATAATCATTTTACCGAAAATGGACCCTCGGGGCCATGCAAAGTTTAGAAAACTATTTATAGTAGGCCCGAAGCCAAACCAGTAGTAAAACATGCAGAAAATCCTTTGCATGAATGATATACTCGCAAACAATAGATTAGCCCAACGGTTCACAAACATTCCTACTAGCCCTGCACAGGCACAATCAGCTCTACAACATAGATAACCAGCCTAAAGTAATATCATGATGTCTGAGACTCGTGGACATTCCCAAATATCCCACCGTCTATGGTCCAGAGGCATATATAAAGGCCACATAGGTCCACAAGTGTAACATAACAATACTATTTCAAATACTTCAATAAACATACAAAATAAATGGACCAAAGAGACGGATGAGGTCTAGGGTACCAACCTTAAACTACCAACACAAGGATGATAATTAATGCAGTTATAACCTATATACGTATAGTCTATGTAGGGAAAACCATAACCTACCTGTCTTCGGATGACTAGCTGCAGGAACGACATCATCCAAGCTCGAGCTTCTCAAAGAAGCTCCAATTTGTGAAAACACTATTAACACAATATTTTATGCGTCAAAATGGGACTAACGATACCCATATTGCTATGATTATTAGCCAGGTTGAAATTTGGGTCAAAGCCAAGCCCGCAGGGCCCACAACTCGAAATTAGAAACAAAAAAAAGCACAATGACCACAACAAAACCAAGAGAACATGCTCCATAATTGAGCGAAATTTGGCCATGAAAAAGGTGTCAAAATAGCCCACTCAAGAGTTGAATTAAAGAAGGATTTTCAAGAATAAAACCGGGAATTTAAAGCAAGAACTACTTACCAAGAAGAGATGGAACACGCCAAGGAAGTGAATTCTCCGAACCCACGAGCATGAAACCAAAAATGAGCAGCTTCTACAAGGAAAATTCCCCAAGCTTGAGAAACACAACAATGGAGGTTAAATCATGGGGAAGAAGCCTTTGGGGAAGAAGAAAGCTTACCAAATCGAAGAGGGAGCAAGACTAATTGATATAATGAAGAATTCTCCAAAGCTTATATCAATTTGGAGCAGATTCTAGTGAGAGAAATGGTTTTTAGAGAGGATAGACATGAAAGAATGGCTGAAAAAATGAAGAAAGAGAATTTTATAGGCCTGGGCGCAGGCTAGCGCAATCGCAGTGAAGAGTGGCCAGACGCTTGGGCGCGATTGCGCTGAAAGCTGGGCGGCTGGCTAGCGCTATCACGCTGTCCGGGCGCTATCGTGCTGAAGTCCACCAGAAGCAGAAAACCTAGCTGAGCTAAAAACTTCTATGGGGCAATTTCGGGCATCATCGAAACCCGATACTCAAACACCAAACATGATATTAGAGTGGAAATGACATTCTGGACTCAATGCAATTGACAAAACTTCAATACAAGGTCATTTTGGAGGAATGTTGATCCAAGTCTACACTAGCTAAAACCAACCAAACATCCAATATGAGTCCGGCTCACTCAAGACCCGAACCAACCAACTAGCTAACACAAACTCGGCATTCTGGAGCTAACAATACTGATGAAATTTTCATCCGAGGACGTCTTCTCCAAATGTTTACCCAAGTCAACCAAACAAGCCCAACTGACCTGAAAACACAGAATGAGAGAGAATTCTGAGCTGAAAATCCCTCGAATCCCGACCAAAGGTCCACCTAGACCAAAGTCCATGCACCGGAGCTAACATAACTTTAAGAATTTGATTCTGAGCATGATAGCCAAGAATGTTGAGTGAAGTCAATGATTTCCTAAGTTAAGGTTCTCAAACTAGGAAATGGCCGTAAAGACCAATCAAATGGCCTGGGCACCAAACTACCGGTCCTAGCAAGCCATAAATGACTTGAGGCTGCTACAAGCAAGCACTAACAGTAGAAAGAAGGAAAAATGTTTAAATGACCGTAAGGGTCATTATATTATCCATTATTAAAAAGGATTTTCGTCCTCAAAAGTCAAGAAAGAAGAAAATAGCAGAGACTAAAGAACTGCGGATACAAATCCTACAACACTCTCTCTGACTACCCAGGTAACCTTCTCGATCGAACGATTCCTAACGAAATAAGACCAATAAAAGCAAACCAGCCTTAACTCCTTCCTAGCCAAGCTAGATTCCAATCTTTAACTTCAAACTCCAAAGATCTACCAACCAAACTGAACCTCAAGATTCTCAACCGGAAAGCACTGACACAACACCAAAACCAGCGAATCAAGTCAATCAACATAGATAACTCAAATTCTCGATTGCCACAACCAAGCTCACCCAGAAAGTCACCAACCAAAACTCTAACTCATAACTCATAGATTCACAAACTCTTTAGACTGAACTGAACCCCTTTGCACCATAATCATGCAGCTTTACACAATTCAAACACTCGAGGCACCCTCAAAACATCAACTGACCCACCGGAGATCTGTAGTTCCCGCTACACTCAAACTCGAACTAGGTCACCTTTACACTCAGACTCTATTTAAGCTAAGCTTTAGTCTACTATCCGGTGACATCCAAAATACCAACCCGTAACATATCTTCGAAAACTGGAGTAACCTATCCCGACTGACCATCAACCAACAAATAAATGCTTTTGCTAAGATCAAACACAACACTTGAACCCATTTGAACCAACCATCTGAGCTCAACTAAAACTTGCACACCAGGGTTGGAAAAGGCATGCATGGCCACTATGTGTCAGCAGAGAACCTCCCAACTGTAGAAAAAAACCAACCTCGTTGAACCGTGCTAAGCCCGAGTCAACTGAAAGCGAATGAACCAGGGCAATCTTCCCAAAAGACCCAAACCAAAACCCAAACTTTGCAAAAAGTGTGGTAAGCCTATCACGAAGCCTGTAGCCATTTTTATCTATTTGTATACCTAAGAATTCTATTTGATTTTTCACTATTTCTGCCTTCTTTTTACTTAAACTAATTCCTGATATTTCTATGATGTGTATAAATTTTTCTAATAATTTTATATGTTCTTCCTCTGTCCTAGAATATAATAGTATATCATCTATATATATTATGCAATTTTCTAATTGGTTGAAGTAGCTGTCCATAAAATGTTGGTATCTGCCTGGTGCGTTTTTATATCCAAAGGGTAGTACATTCCATTCGTAAAATCCTTGTGGTACCGTAAATGTTGTTAGTTTCTTAGATTCATCTTCTAATTTTAAATGGTAAAATCCTGATTTAAAGTCAAATTTACTAAAATAGTTATATCCTTGTATTTGTCTGGTTTTTAGTATTTTATTTGGTATTGGATAATTATATATTTTTGTTTTTGCATTTAAATTTCTATAATCTATAACCATTCTACTTTTTCCTCGTTTTTGTTCACTATGTTTATTAACTATAAATGTTGGGCTAGTGTGTTTGCTGTTACTTTCTTGTATATATTTATTGTCTAATAATTCTTGTATATGCATTTTAAATTCTGTTAGGTCCGTAAAATTATATTTTAAAGGTTTTTGCATTATTATACTATTTTCATCTATTAGTTCAATTTTTATTTTTGTTTTATGTTTTTCCCATCCTTGTAAGGGATTATCATTATATAGTAGTTCTAATTTATCTTGGAGTAGTTTTATCTTATTTATAGAAAATATGATTATTTCTATTTTATGGTTGCTTGGTATTATATTTTCTAGTTTTTGGGTAATTTTCTCACTTCCTTTGATCCATGGTGTTGTTTTTCTTAATTTATTATTTACTCTTTTTGCTCCTACTCTTTGTCCACATGGGGTAGTAAACCACCAATGTGTCTTTGTTATAGTATGTGGAAATAATTTATCTAAGAATGGCATTCCTAGCAATATATCTTTATTTGTAAATTCATAACTATATATTTCTCCTATGGTTAGTATTTTATCCCATATTTGTATTTTTAGATTCCTTGCTTTATGTGTTATCATACTTCCTTCATTGTTAAATCCCGTTACTACTAAGGGTGTTTTCAATTCTTCCCATTTATCTTCTGGTAGACAATTATGTTTACACATGTTAGCTTCTGCTCCTGTATCCATCATAGGTGTATAATATCTATTATAGTATCCTTCTATTATTATTTTGGCAAGTATATATATTTTTTTCATTTATTATGTTAACTTATTATTTTATCATATTAAGGTTCTTTTGATTACTACCTTTTTATTTTCATAACTTATTGTTAATTGCTTATCTTCTAGGTTATATGGTTTAACTTTTTCAAAGTTTGGAGTCCCTGTGCGCGGTATGTGTGTGGAAGTATTTTTATTCATTATTTTTAATTTGAGTTTATATCTGGATATATATCTGATTCGTATGGCCAAAAACCTTCTGTAGAATTAATAATTTTATCAAGTATAATTTGTTGTAAATCTCTGTTAAGATTAACTGTTTTAATGATAGTGATTAATATTTTATCTTTAAAGAATATTTGGTATTTTGAGGGGTTACTTATTATTTTTAAGTCGTGAGTAGATTCATCCATTTTTGTAGTTGAGTCCATTATTTACTGTTATTTTTATTTTTATGTGAGAAAGTTACTTCATATAATTGTTTTTCTTTTATGTGTGATTCTTGAAGGTTTATTATATTATTTTTCATATATTTTAAAAATTTAGTATCTCCTGTTTCTAAATAAATATCTAAATTTTGTTTTATTAGGTATATTTGGAAATCTATTAGTTCTTTGGTGTGTCTCCATTTTTCAAATGATTCTGTATTCATATTTTGATTAAATGCTTTTATTGATCCGAATATAAATCTAGTTCGTATAAATCTAAGTTATCTATATCATCTGGTATAATTAGTTCTGTCCATCTTTGTTCCATTATTTCTATTATCTCAAGAGTAACTAAAATATCGTAAATTTTTCTCCTAATATCGTTATTAAGTTGTTTAAGGATATATAATATGAGTATTTTATAATTATTATTATCATTTATTAGGTACGTATTCTTGCTCATTAAATCGATATTTATTCTTGTCATGTTTTTTACTAAACATATTCCCTCTAATCTCTTTGTTTATCATAAAGTTCATCATCTTTTAATAAGTTATTTTGAACAATCTCTTCTAGCCACTACCATGCTTTTCTTGCTTCAATCGTTTACCCTAACAGCGCCTCAACTCTGTCTACTCCCCTAAACGGCCTCCTTGCCTACCGGTTTCGACCTTAGGATGGCATAGTCTGGGCTTAACTACTCTCAGCAATATTTAGCCATGGCAAGCCTTCTTAAGATGTTCTTTATAACAGTACTAAAACATGATAAACAATTATGATATAAAAGAGATTATAAGGAATATAAAAGTTTAGCTATACATGACTATGAATAAGTATACCTGATTTTTTAGCTCGTCTAGATGCTCCATAGCTTACTTAAAAGATATATTTTATTTATATATATGGAAAGTTTACAAGTGAGGAATTGAGAGGATTTTTTCTCTTATGATGCTCTTATGATTTTTTCTACTGATTGATGCCTCCATCCTTCATCCTCTTGCCTCCTTTTATAGAAGGAAAAAACGACTCTTACTATTTACAAATGACTCTTACTATTCACAAATGACCTTTCATGAACGACCTTTACTTTTCATGAATGACTCTTACTATTTACTTTACGACTTTTTATAATAAAACAAAAATTATACTATTCCTATTTTTACATCTGTCCATTATTTTATGGCTTTTTACAATACGGTATAAATAGCTGATAGGGACATTTATCTTCTTGACAATGATATTTACCTACTTATGAAAGACAAAAACTCTACATTTTTTCAAACTTTACTTTCTTCTTTTTTTGACTTCTTTTTCCACATGTCTTTTTTCGCATATCTTCATTTCTTTCCGCATATCTTTCCGCATATCTTTCCGCATATCTTTCCGCTTTTCGTCTTTTTCACGTATCTTTCTTTTTGTCTCTTCCACGTATCCTCTCTTTTCTCCATATTTTTATTCCAGCTGTACATCTGGTATCTCTGTCATATCTCCTCCATTGCATTTTGAACAACGATGATCTGGATATTTATGACTAATTATCTTGCAGTATCTTGTTAATAGATTTTGAGAAATAAATTCGTTCTTCAATGCTCTTGTCGTCGGTTTTTCTTCTGGTCTAAGTAATGATAATATCCATTGCTGGACTTCCTCCATATCTGCTTCTCTTACACTTCTTGAATTTGAATAAATCATTAATTGGTCTCTGGCGTAGTAGCTCCATATTGCGTTTCCATTTAAATAATTATCTGCTAGCTCTTGAATAATAGTTGAAATTCCAATAATTCGTTTGTTTGCATAGAAATTAGGTATTTCGATCATAGGTATTTCTGGTTGTGTTATTATATCGTCTGGTAATATCATGTTTTTTGTCAATCCTAGCTTTACAACTTGGATCACTGGTTTTATCTCGTCATATAATATCTCTGTTGGTGCTGTATAGAATTTCACATAGAATAAATTTCCTTTCGTAACTCTTTTATAGGTTAGAAATGCTTGGTGTATCTCTGGTATTCCTTGTAGCTCTTCTCCGTCATATGTATATACTGTACTAAGTAGTCCATAATGGTAACATGTTTTGACTAGGTTCGAACTTGTCTTTGGCTGTGCGATAAGTCTGTTATATCCTTGTAATTTTTGGGTTATGTAGTCTTGGGTTGGGTCTGTAGTTGTAACTGATTTTGGGTTTAGGTTTAAATATGTCTGGATTCTATATAGGTTTTGTATGTAGCTTTGGGACAAATGGTTGTATATCTTTTTCTCTTGGTGTAAACTTGCTGCGTATGTATTTATTTGGGGTGGTGCCATGACTGGTCTTTGTATTTTTTGGGTAAATGGGTTTGTGAACATTGTATTTAAATTGGTATTTTGGTATTGTGGTTTTGTAGGTTGTCCGCTTGTACCTGCACTTGTACCTGCATTATTAGCAAATAAATTGTTTTGGGTTTTTCGGAGTTTCCCAACGTCTCCTTCTAGCTCCGGATGTTTATAGTCTTCCTGGGGACTGCTATCTTTAGCCTTAGACTTCAGATTAACTTCATTAGTCTTTAGCTTTTTATCTCTTCATCCATACTATCCACTTTAATACAAAGTGTAGTAATGGCTTCGAGTATCTTATTCATTGTATTATCTTCTGGCTCAGTTTGGGTACCTTTGTCTTGATAGGTAGTCTGCAATAACATTTTTGTCAGTCCTTATTACCTCAATTGTAAATGTAAAATTTTGTATATTTAATACAAGCCTTCTTATTTCCTTCGTTGTCACCGAGTCTGGTATTTTTCGCGTTATCCACCACTTTACTTGTGTATTATCTGTTCTTACAATAAATTTATTATAAATAATATATGGATCAAATGCTAACAAATATTTATATAACCCAAATAGTTCTTTTCTATTTATTTCCCATTTTAATTGTGGTTCCGTGTATGATCCCGAATAATATCTACAATGATGTTCAATTTCTTCATTATCATATCTATATTTGAGAATTCCTCCATAACTGTGATCACTAGAATCAGTTTCTACTATGTATGTGAATTGCCTTTTTTCATCTGGAAAATATAGTTTTGGTAGTTCTTTACATAAATTTTTAATCTTTTTTATATGCATTTTATCTTTTTCGTCAAAATGGTATTCTACATCTTTCTTTAATTTTTTCTGCAGTGGTTTTAAGTTTTCTGCTAATTTAGGGATATATTCTCTTACTTGGTTAACTAATCCTAAAAATGATTGTAGCTTCTTTTTTGTGTCAAGTGTCTCATTTAAATTAATTATTTTCTGTACTATATGCGTTTGCATTTTTATTCCATTTTTATCTATTTGTATATACCTAAGAATTCTATTTGATTTTTCATTATTTCTGCCTTCTTTTTACTTAAACTAATTCCTGATATTTCTATGATGTGTATAAATTTTTCTAATAATTTTATATGTTCTTCCTTTGTCCTAGAATATAATAGTATATCATCTATATATATTATGCAATTTTCTAATTGGTTGAAGTAGCTGTCCATAAAATGTTGGTATCTACCTGGTGCGTTTTTATATCCAAAGGGTAGTACATTCCATTCGTAAAATCCTTGTGGTACCGTAAATGCTGTTAGTTGCTTAGATTCATCTTCTAATTTTAAATGGTAAAATCCTGATTTACAGTCAAATTTACTAAAATAGTTATATCCTTGTATTTGTCTGATTTTTAGTATTTTATTTGGTATTGGATAATTATATGTTTTTGTTTTTGCATTTAAATTTCTATAATCTATAACCATTCTACTTTTTCCTCGTTTTTGTTCACTATGTTTATTAACTATAAATGCTGGGCTAGTGTGTTTGCTGTTACTTTCTTGTATATATTTATTGTCTAATAATTCTTGTATATGCATTTTAAATTCTGTTAGGTCCGTAAAATTATATTTTAAAGGTTTTTGCATTATTATACTATTTTCATCTATTAGTTCAATTTTTATTTTTGTTTTATGTTTTTCCCATCCTTGTAAGGGATTATCATTATATAGTAGTTCTAATTTATCTTGGAGTAGTTTTATCTTATTTATAGAAAATATGATTATTTCTATTTTATGGTTGCTTGGTATTATATTTTCTAGTTTTTGGGTAATTTTCTCACCTCCTTTGATCCATGGTGTTGTTTTTCTTAATTTATTATTTACTCTTTTTGCTCCTACTCTTTGTCCACACGGGGTAGTAAACCACCAATGTGTCTTTGTTATAGAATGTGGGAATAATCTATCTAAGAATGGCATTCCTAGCAATATATCTTTATTTGTAAATTCATAACTATATATTTTTTCTATGGTTAGTATTTTATCCCATATTTGTATTTTTAGATTCCTTGCTTTATGTGTTATCATACTTCCTTCATTGTTAAATCCTGTTACTACTAAGGGTGTTTTCAATTCTTCCCATTTATCTTCTGGTAGACAATTATGTTTACACATGTTAGCTTCTGCTCCTGTATCCATCATAGGTGTATAATATCTATTATAGTATCCTTCTATTATTATCTTGGCAAGTATATATATTTTTGTCATTTATTATGTTAACTTATTATTTTATCATATTAAGGTTCTTTTGATTACTACCTTTTTATTTTCATAACTTATTGTTAATTGCTTATCTTCTAGGTTATATGGTTTAACTTTTTCTAACCACTTTGCTCCTAGCGTGATATTTTTATCTCCTTGATATATTTTGAAATTTATTAATATTGGTATTCCTCCAATAATTAATTCTTTTTTGGTTGTTTCTTCAATTTGTCTTTGTAATGACCCTTCCGGTCATTTCCACGTTTAAGTTTTGAAGTTAAGCAAATCGACAAAAGATATCGTAAGACCTTTAACAAATTTTCTGAACCTTGGGTCAAATGTATCAGGCCTTTTCTCTCAATATATAAAGAGTTAGAAGTCCCCCGAAATACCAAATCGAAGGTCTACGAGTCTAGTTTCCAACGCACAAAACCGCACGTCCAAATAGTCTCGGAGCAAGGAGTTATAACTTTTTTACCGCAGACTGTCTGGCAGAAAACGGGTTGCGAACCGGGTCGCGAATCGGGTCGGGTTTAACCCGATTTAAGCTTCAATTTCACGTTTTAAAATGCCATTTCAGTTCCGAAACAGTTATAAAATATAAGGGAGGATTCTGAGAGAATTCTTGAATATCGAAATCGTGCGTAGGCGAATTACGAGCCTAAACTTAAGAACTTTATTAGTATCGTGCGTGTATTTGAAAATACGTTATTTAAAAGTTGAAATTGGTAAAAATTATATTATTGTTGCCTTCTCAAAATATTTTAAAGGTTTATGAAAAATATATTTGATACGATATAAGTGTATACGTATTTATTTTATAAAGTTTTTATACTCCATAATATTTTAACGGAGATAGTAAATTTAGTGATGTTGAAAGGTATTATTATAATATAGTAGGTTTTATTGGAAATGATTTTCTAATAATTATGGTATATTTAAAATACTATATTTATGTTATCACGAATTTATGCAATACCCGAATGTATACCTAACGGAGGGAATTTGGTTGCCACCTCCACCCCCACGTGTAAGTGGAAGATGAAGGCAGCAACTTGTAGTGGCATCATTTGGGGAGTTAGGCAGCAATTAGCACAAATATGTGGCATCTAAGGGATGCTTGACTTTTTGTTAAGTGATTAGTGTTTATTTAATAAAATCATTCACTTTGTTCATACTTATTCCTTGGCCTTTCAGCTGCACGCCACTGATCAATAAGTGGTCAATTGTTCATGGAAGTTTAACTGAAAAATATATTGGAAGATATATTTTGATCCCCGAAAGAAAATCAATTATCTACGTCAAGTTGTTCTGTCCCAAATCCGAATCCGATTCCGATTTAGTTTTGGATTTTCTTGGAGTGGTACGAGCTTGGACATCGTTGTTCCAGCAGCTTGTCGTCGGACGACAGGTAGGTTACGGTTTAATTTCCCTAGACTCCGCATATATAGAATAAAATTGTATTAATGGGCATCCTTGGGTTGGTTTATTAGGTTGGTACCACAGACCTTGACCGCTTCATTCATGTCCGCCTATTTTTATTCCTCCGTTGTTTGTAGTATTTACGGATATATTTTATTTACCCTTGTGGTCCTGCGAGGCCTTGTTGACTCTGGAACATAGAAGGTGGGATTTTGGGACTGTCCGCGAGTCCCGGGCATAGTATTATCCTTCTAGGCTGGTTATGCTTGCTGAGTAGCTGTGGGCCTGTGCAGGGTCGATAGGTTGATTGTGAGCTGCGGGGCAGCAATTGTGTGTGATCATACCATTTCCATGCATATAAAGAGGTTTTATCCACGTTTTACTGTGGTTTTGGCTTCGGGCCTACTGGCACTGTTTTCTAAACCTTGCATGGCCCGGGGGGCCCGTTTTTGATGAAAATGATTTGGAAATGGTTGATTTCACTTGTGGTTTAAAATCATCAGTTTTACGATTATCACTAGACTCGGCAGGGCCGGAGTGCTAGTTGAGTTTTCTTACTACTTCAGATGATTTTTAGCCTCGGTTGGACCGAGCACCTGAGATGACTTTTTTACTGTTTAGACCCGGCGACGCCCGGGCACCCTTGGAGGGGTTTTTGAGATATTTTCCTACTATTTTTAGTCCTGGACAGGGTCTGGCATGCATATTCGAGACTGGGTCTC